>JAFBJW010000233.1:244447-430821 GCA_016785235.1 Pseudorhombus dupliciocellatus
GTGTGTGTGTGTGTGTTTGGCAGTGACGGTAATGCAAGTTATTTACAGCAGTAGGGTACTTCAAATAATATTAACCCCATTTTATTTGTGTGCATGTTTTTTTTTTTTTTTTTTTTTGAAGGACTGCAGCAAATGTTGTTTGCTCTGTGAGGAGTGGGGGCGGGCCAGCGCAGGAGGAAAATGTCTCATGTCACCTATTTTTTTTTTTTCTATTCACCTATTATTTATTTTTTCCCTGTGTTGATTCAAGAGTGTGGTTGTTTAGTTTGAGCATGTGACTTGTTGAATTTATGTTCAGATTGTGTACTCACCATCATTGTCAAATCTTCTTCAATCCCCTTTTTGTTCTTTAGTTTCCTTCACCTCACAAAAAAAAAAAGCACGAAGCATCAGCTTTTTAACTAGAGCTCTAAAAATTGTCCGTGCTCATCACAAGCCAAGATTCTTTACATCTCAGTCCCTTCCTCTTCGATCTCCGTCCACCTACCGTCTAATTACCAGCTGAATAATTACACACGGATGGATGGATGATAGATGGACGAACATTGCCCTTTCTCCTCTGTCTTGGCTCAGACAAATGGATTAGAGCGAAAGGTTGCAGTTACACAGAATCCGCGATTAAATGTCAGGTGGTGGTTCCTCCCCAGCCAGGCGCATCTGATATGGATGCTAATCAGACACCGGCAGAAAGTAGGTGTGGAAGTTTGACAGATATCAAGGAGACATGCAAATCCATTACGGACATGCAATCCAGTTCTTCCCAAATATCAAATTATACGCATCATGTTTTTCTGCGTTTGTTCTGTATATCTGGAGAATGATCTGTCGCCAAGGGAATCCTCATTCTCGGCTTTCTCTTTGGTGCTCACAGCGTACACATCCAGGCGGTGAACGCCATCGGCTCCAGTCCGGCCAGTCCCA
Source organism: Pseudorhombus dupliciocellatus (assembly GCA_016785235.1). Lineage (NCBI taxonomy): Eukaryota > Metazoa > Chordata > Actinopteri > Pleuronectiformes > Paralichthyidae > Pseudorhombus > Pseudorhombus dupliciocellatus. The sequence continues at coordinate 245,369 of JAFBJW010000233.1, forward strand.
CCCTGCTGGCGAGGACACGGCCCCTTCCCCCGGCCCCGCCCCCGCTGGAGTGCTCGGCGGCCGGCCCTCAGAGCCTGAAGCTGAAGTGGGGCGAGAACGTCAGCCACACGCGCGCCCTGCTCGCCGAAGACGTGGTCTACATGCTGCAGATGGAGGACAAGAACCACAGGTGGAGTACACGCAGCGTTTAAGCTTAAATCCAATGAAGAAAAACAACTCTTCGCTCTTTCACTGTACTTTTCGAACTCTAAATGTTTTTTCTCGCTTATACTCAACACTATTCGTACTTCTGATGATGTCCTGCATGGCTGATCGGCATTCTACCCTCTTGGCCACCTTCTCACACTCCTTAACCCATCCCTAATCAACCCAGCACCCAGAAGGTCAATACCACACACACGCAGACATGCAGTAACCAGATGTACCGGGGAGTCGACACGTTGAGGGCATGGAGAACCGGCCGGGATGCGGCTTCCAACAATTAACCCACCATTTAATGGGCTGCTCAGGCAGAGGAGAGAAACAGAGGGAGGGGGAATTAGAAGAAGGAGGAGGAAAAGAGGCAGAGCAAGGCCACGGCCTCAAACTGACAGGACGGTCAACACGCAGTTAGAACGAGCATGAGGACGGTATTTTTTATTAATGTTCGAAAACGGCGGAAGAGAACAAAAAGGCAGGAGCCGTGCTCGTCTCCGTACAGTTCATGTCAGGTTGTCGTGCTCCCTCCCTCCCTCCATCTCGCCCTCCGCCATTACGGTTGGTTGGGTATCAGTGTGTGAATTAAGGCTTGGCTGACATCAAATCCCAGGTACCTTGGCACCCCCGGTATGGGCCAGAGAGCAGCAGGCGATCTGTTAGACTCACACACACACACACACCAGTTAAATGAAAATGACTTTGCTGTTTTAATTTGAACTGGGATGTGTGTTCTAATTGGATGCATCTGTTTGTATGCGTGCGTCTGTTCCCTGGTGCTGACGGAGTTCGATGATGAACCGTCCTGTTATTTATTGTCTTTCTCATCTATGTTAAAAGAGAGAATGCTTTTGGAATGTATTATGAAATTAACTCAAGTGTCTATTCACAGGAGAAGCTGATTTATTCAGCCCTGCCTTCCTCTCTGATAGTAAACTTTAAAGCGTGTTTGACTCAAGTGGGAATCAGTGGATTAAAGCTTGTACCCGTTTGATCCATCCCCACTTTACGTCGAGTGGAATATGCCGATGAAAGAAAATTGAGAGATAAATTTTCACTGCCTTAATTTAAAAAGAGACATCTTAGCAATCTCAGCTGAAACTGGAGGTATATCAGGAGTAATGACAAGGAAGCATTTGATCTTTTTACATAAACTGCATCCTTTTTTTATTCAACGTCATATTTAAATTGATTGAGTTTTTACAATACGCATTGATGGGTCACGGTGAAGGTTTCATCGAATTCACTTAATCACTTGGCCGGGCGTGGATTTCATGTCGTCGGTTACTAGAAGGGAAAGGGGACTTATTAAACTAGAGGTGATATAATCAGAAACAAATTATGTTAAATGAGTAAAGACGCTGTTAGCAGCATCTCCACTCAGCCGAAACACACAAATATAAACACTTTCACTCTCTCCTCATCGCCACTGTCCCTCAGGTCTGTAATTGGATGAACGGCTCCGTAATGACGCTGTGTGACTCCGGACTGTTTCAGCCTGATTTTCTTTACTTAGTATTCATTAGCCGCAGCCACCCGTGATTCTGACGAGACGTTTAGGTGTATTCGCTCTGCTACCTGTCTGTATTTGTTTTATAATCAGCCTCACAGCACTAGCCTCCCTCCAAACTCGACCCTACATCCCACTTAGCAGGAATTATGATAAATGGTGGAATCGCCATGGCAACCAGCTCATTATATTAATGCCAGTAGCTGTGTCTTCCCAAATATAATTGTTTTAATTTTCCCTCCACATAGCATTAGTGTCTGGCTGCATGTCCCCATCTGTCCCTGACTGATGAAATTCATATTCTTTCATCCTGTTTTTTGTTTTGTTAAGGAGGCGTCTCACCTCTAGAGGACCTCTGGAGACGTGCGACACGCGCTTTCATAAACGTCCTCATGTCGTCCGCTCTCTGTTTGTCCCCTGTCCCCTCTGCTGTCTTCTTTATTGCTGCATTAGCTGATAAACAAAGCTGTTTTACAGGTTCGCAATATTGAATACCTCATGTTTTTATTGTCCACCTCCTCCACCACCACCCTTCTCTCTCTTATCTCCCTGTATGCAGACTTGTTGCTGGCCTTCCATCTTCCCTCACACACACACACACAGAGCTTTTGCATTTTTCACATGTTTTCCTCACTCCCCCATTTCCCGGTTGCTGGCCTTTAAAAGACGAAGAGTTTGTTTGATTTTTCTCATTTCAGTTGAGAAATGAGACTCACTTTGTATTTACTCAAAATGCCTTCAGGCAGGGGCACTGGCAGGGTGAGGGCGCTATGGCAACGTGTAAGAAAAAGGATTCAACCTTGTGACACAATGGATTTTTTTTGCGAGGGATGCAGGTGGAGGAACATGCAGGGGAAAGCTTAGTTCCTGTCACTCCTAAGAACTGTTCGTCCATACAGCCTCCGTCCACCCTTCAGTCCATCTGTCTGTCTGTTCAGTTCACTCTCCTTCAGCCGTTCCCAGATTAAACCCTTCCATCATTTCATCCACCAAAAATTGCTTTTTTAGTTCTCCATCAACACACTTCCACCCCTCCGTCACTCAGGCAAGCCATCTGTTTATCCCTCAGGCCAAACTAAAGAGACATCCCGCAGTAGTTTTATCCTTTTTGTATCATCCCTATTTTCCAGTGAGTGAATAATTAGCCATGTATGGTAGAGTGCAGGGACTCCTTGAGACGGGCTGTGGACTCGCCAAAAAGGCCAATCTGACAAAGTAAATCAAATTCTATTTCTTTGTAGCTGACATTCACGTTCTGAAATAACCCAGGCGTTAATAATCCGAACAAATCGCGCCTTTGTCCGTCTCTCACCTCCCGCGTCCTCTGCTCCTCGTTGTGGTTAATTGCTCGGCTGCTTGGCCTCAGCCCAAGGACGCGGTTCATCCCATTAAGTGTGGCCTGGTGATTTTTATGTGTGTGTGTTGTTTCCAGTCTGCGCTGCGCTGTGCCGAGCGTTAATTGTTTTTGATACTCTGCCGAGACGAGACGAGGTCGTGACTCATAACGACGGAAAAACTGACACGTGCGCTTGCTTCACAGTTGTGAAATTTGCAAATGTTTTTTTTTTTTTTTTTTTTTTATCTGGGCGTCCGCAGAGGGTAAACAAGTGTCTGTGTGTGAGGAGAAGGATTAATGGCGCCATACATCAGCCGGAGAAACACATCCGAGCTCATCTGGAATTAAAACATTCTACTAAAGAGCGGCATCCGTCATCTCTTCTCTCCCCCAGTGCAGATCCTCCATCACCGTCTCCCCTCTTATGAGCCCCCCCCTTCCTCCTTCATCCTTTATTTCTTGCCTCTCTGCCGAACTTATTTTGCCTCCCTCGCTGCCTCCCCCCTCTCACATGTCTCTCTCACCCTCCGAGACCTTCACCTTTTTTGCCAAAAAGCAGATAATGGAGATAAATATGCCCTCCTCAGCTAAAATCCCCATCTATCCCTGACTCACTCAACTTCGCCGTCAGTCCATCCATCACGCTCGCCAGAAACTCCTCTGGAGCCCGTTTCCACCAGATTTGGGACAATGGCCTGTCAGTGTTCATCCTGTTTGGTACCAGTTCACCGCTGTCTTTTTGTATTCATTTATTTTTAGGGTGCAGCCATCTCCTCTCTTTCTTCCCACCCAGAAACCCTGTCACTTCACTGCTTGCTATCCAGGTCATCACACCCCAGGCTTACGCCTGATATTTACATGTGTTTCAGTGTTTCCCGTGGGGGAGACGAGCTGCCTTCACAGAGAACCTGCTTTTTAACTTACATGAAAACGTATTCAACCCGCACGAGGAAGGGAAAAACTCTGTTAAGGCCGAACACATCGATCTAATAATCACTTTGAATAGATTAAAACTCTACTGGTTTCCCTGCTTCATTTTTCACTGCAAGTTTCTCCTCTGATCTAATCTCACATCATTACTCTTCTCTACTTCCTCCTGTCCAGCGTCTTCCTCCCTCCTTCCCTTGGTTCTGTGACTCATCGTCCCTCTGTGATGTCTTTCTGTCCCAGGTTTGTGACGATCTACCGCGGCCCCAGCCACACCTACAAGGTCCAGCGACTAATCGAGTCCAGCAGCTACAGTTTCAGAATACAGGCCATCAGCGACGCTGGGGAGGGTCCGTTCTCTGACACACACACCTTCTGCACCACCAAGTCTGTGCCCCCCGCCCTCAAAGGTAAACTCGTCCAGCTTCTGTTGGGTGATGAAACTCTTTTAAAACCTAAGCTTTGATTTGGCTCTTCAGAGATTCACACACAAATAACAACTTTTAGAAAAAAGTGGCACAAACTAACCAAACCAAAGAAAACTTACTCGCCAACCCTTGAAAATAAAATAGTTTTGTAAGTACACACAGGGCGAAAGGTCCAGAAATTGTCTTGATTTGTGAACAGCCCAAAAATAATTCTTTTATTGCCTCCAGTGTTCGGTCGCTGCTGTAAACTGAATCAACAACTTGTTATAGCACAATAACTCATAGCCTCACTGGGGCATTATGGGTATGACTGTACGGCTGTGATTGTGCAGTGAGAAGCTCACATGTGCAGCTGCATGTAGCGCAGCTGCTAATGCACTCCATCTTTGTTGTCACTTTATTTCCAACATTATCCCCCAAGGATGTTATTGCTTTGCAGGGAATGGTTGTTACTGAAAAACAAAATGATTTCACATGACACATGACTAATATTTTCTCTTACAGTTGAAGCGACTTGGTGCTGAAAGCCATCAACAGGACCGTAGCCATCAGTGCTGATTTAACTAATTAGACTGCAGCAGGGATGATAGAATTTGCTGATAAATAAGTGGCTTGTAAATAACCGTGGACGTATAGATGCAGTGTAGATCCTTCATCTCTTCATGCTTTCAATTCTGAAAACCTTTCACCTGACTGATCCCATGCTTTGGCGCCAACAGCTCCCAGAGTGCACCAGCTGGAGGGCAACATGTGCGAGATCACATGGGAGACGATCCCACCAATGAGAGGGGACCCTGTGAGCTACGTGCTCCAGGTGCTGGTGGGCCGCGAGTCCGAATACAAACAGGTTAGCCACACACACACACACAGAGGTTGTATGAGGATAGCTTTTTTCTTAGCTGTGATGTCGAGAGCTCCGCTTCTATTATTTGCCTCATACTTATTTCAGCATGCACATTTTCTGCAAGTCAATTTTCAAATCTACCCAGTGAGCAGAAACTTCCACTTTGCTGCAGTGTGGGTGGTTTGAGAGTTCTGAAATTTGCTTAGCTCCCTGCTCTGAGAGAAATGGCCTTCCTGGATACCCCCCCCCCCTCCCCACATGTACTTTTTATTGAACTGTATCTTAACGAGAACTCCAACACAAGCTCCCTGCTCTGAGAGAAATGGCCTTCCTGGATACCCCCCCCCCCTCCCCACATGTACTTTTTATTGAACTGTATCTTAACGAGAACTCCAACACAGTCAGAGTTTGGGGCTGTGCTCATTGAATTAATTGTGTTACAGTATACAGGATCAGGTGAAAGGCAGGGTGAATGATGAGCACAGGAGTCGACCACAGACAGAAAGACGTTTGCCTCCAGGGCCATTTTTCTCTCTTGGATTGAATTACTGAATGCTTACAGAGAAGAACTGCTGAGTGCAGCGTGTCTGTGTGTGTGTGTGTGTGTGTGTGTCTGCGATGTCGCCTCTCAGATGTTTTGTATGCTACTGTGGATTTCTTCTCACAGCACCGTACTCAGAAAGATGAGCAGGAGATATTGAATGTTAAATAAGCGAAAATGGGTCTGTGATTCTTTAAAGCACATGTAGAGTACAGTCTGCATCTGGCCTTTTTAAACTGGATGACAATTGAACAACCTTGTCGCAGTGCCTGATCACCAACAGGCCGATTCACTGCGATAACGAATGAGTCCATTAGCATTAGCAGAGTCTGCAAAGTTTCAAAATAAAGATTTAACTTCACCAAACTCAACTTTCAAGGTTTCAGATCGGCGTTCTCAAGGATTCAAACCTGGAAAGCAGAGCATGGAGAATTTTAAGTGCAACACTTATTCTCATATTTAGCCTTCAAACAACTCAAAGGAATATGTGAGCCAGCTCTTTTCTCTTGTCGGAATCACAGCATTGTAAAATGGAGGCGGAGTGGAGCTGATGGGATCACAGCAGACGTGACCCCCATCAACATGTTGCTGACTGGTCCATCTCTGCCATCCTTCTGATGGAAACTACACAACCCTGTCAAATGTATTTTCAATGGGCGTGATGCTGGTGACAAAGTCTCCGCAGGCAGACAAACGGGCAAAGTTAATTCCAAAGTGCTCATCGCCGCCTCCACAGAGTCGCAGTCTGTGTGACACGGAGCTGCTCGCTGCTAAAGAAGAAGGTGAACTGTCCTTGAGCGCATCATGGCATCATAATGTGATTGTTGTTATCCGAGATGGCCCCAGGAGAAATGTGCTCATGGCTTTTCCCGCAAAAAAACTAAAAGCAATACCAGTGAGCTCCTGTCACCCGCTGGTGAACAGCTGAACTCAGTACGGAGAGGGCGGGCCTTGTTTTTAACCCCATCCCTGTGCTGTTCATTGATTTCATGTCATTCTGTTTGCTCGTCAGGTTTTTAAAGGAGAAGAGGGCGTGTTCCAGATCTCTGGTCTCCAGGGCAACACAGACTATCGGTTCCGCGTCGGCGCCTGCCGCCGCTGCCAGGACTCGTGCCAGGAACTGTGCGGACCACTGAGCCCCTCCTCCCTGTTCACGCTGCGCCGCCAGGAGTCCGCGTCGTCCGGGGAGCTGTGCGCCGTGGAGACGGGCAAAGGGGCGGGCCTGATCTCCAGCGACGAGCGCTTCGCGGCGCTGATCGTGTGCGTGTTCGCGGGCTTCTCCATCCTCATCGCCTGCCTGCTACAGTACTTCTTCATGAAGTGAGGGAATTTTAACTATAGGATAGAAAGAGAAAGCAAAATCACAGAGAAACTTTAAAAAAAATATTATAACTTCTATGAAAGAACCGAATGAAATCAAAACACTTGAGATGAACTTCTGTATGTTTTGTTCTTGTTTTGTTAGTCAAAGTATCGATTCAGGCTTTTCCTCACCTCGTTCCTGTCGTCTTCTGCCTTCGCTCGGTTTGGTCTCATTTCTCTCTACGTCTCCGTTGTCTTCGTATCACCGTCTGTTCCGTTCATTGAGGACTTCCACCGAGGGAAGCCTCGTCTTAGCCGAACCTCGGTTGGAAAAGAAAACCGATAATCAAGCCTTAAAATAGCTGTGAGCAGAGCAGTTGCTCCCTCAGACTGACTTGCATGTTTTTACATTACTATTTTTTTTTTTATCATTCATATTCGATTAGAGAACGTGTATATTTCTTGACGGTCATTGCCTTACAATAGAATTTTTTTTTTTTTTCATTGTTTTTCAATGTTTTCATTTTTTTGTTTTGTTTTTGCTGCAGTCTTTATTCATTCAGCCATATTCCAGTGTAGGCCTTCAAAGCTTTAGCCATTATTATCCAGCTTGTTCCTGCTCTACAGGCTGTCGGTCCAATCATGCATCCTGCGCCGAGACTCACGGCCACCGCGCGCACACGCAACGCGCAGCCTTGCGTACATATGTACATGCACACGTGTGCAATTACACTCATGCAACGACAATGACATAACCCTTTTTTTTTTTGTTTGTTTGTTTGTTTTTTTTTTTTCCTCCCACGAAGGCAATCACTTAATCCGCTCAGCTTTCAACGTTCGATCACTCACTCACCATCCAGCTACCAAAGTGATGCAATCCATGTGTGGTGTAAGATGCTGCTATCCTGTGATTTTATTATATCTAAGAAAGAATGGAAAACCAGTAATCTAATATATGTACACACAATATATATATAATAACAAATATCTATGATGCTATAGAAGTGATGTAATATAAGTGATGGCAATGTAAGGTCTGAAGTACAGTGTAGAAGCGGAGGAGTTTTACTGTAGGTGCTCACGCCAGCAGCTCTGAGGTCAGTTCAGTAGCTCTTGCGACTGTTTGAAGGAGCCCTTTAACGCTGGCCTCGGATCAGCGCGTGAACCCTTGTAGGTGTTGAAATGTTGGGGCGTAAACTGGCTTTTGGCGTCGAGGGAGCCGTGCGGGGCCTGGTTCGCGATCGGCTGCATCTTTTGCAGGAAAAGGGCTGGGCAGGCCAGAGGCCCTCCGTCAGTCCTACCATCTCAAAAACGAATACTCCAATTTCTCCAGCCTATTTGTCCGTAGCTTTAGTAGCGTCACAGACCCAGAGGTGCTAACAGCCCGCCAGCTAGCCGCCTTTCTCAGAGCTGTGTGTGAGCGTGTTAACCAGGAAAGCCATTAGAAGTTAGCCCGAGCTTTACCCCTCTGAAATGTTTCCAGCTGCGAGCTGAAGCTGGAGTTTCCCGTCGGCTCGTCTGTGAATTGATTCATTTGAAGACTCTGCGCCTTGTTTTTCTCATTTCCTGCCCCACAATTATCAGTCAGTACCTTTTTCCCTTGCTTTCCATCCGCCGCCATCTCTCCCTGTCTCTCTCTACCCATGCACTACTCTCCTTCCTCCCTGCGCTCTCTCTTTTAAAAGGTGCTTTATTGACATGTAATCAGAGCAGTTGCACGTCTGTGGTCTCCTCCTCGGATGCACATGTTCTCTGGGGACTCGAACTAATGTTCACTAACCAAACAAGCCTTTGACGGAACACGACTCATCAACACAGGGCATTCTGACACAAGCAACCCACCTCCCTTTTTTTTGTTTTACACCAACTCTATAACAAACAAAGCCAAGGTACAGCCCACTACACACACACACGATCCAAAGAAGTCACCCTGACCCGCATGGTTAACGCGTCCACTTTCGTCGGGTGCGGATATGGGAGGAGGAGGAGGAGGAGGAGGAATGAGGTGGGGGAAGCGGGAGGTGGGGGGGGTGATGAGCTCTGATTGGCAGCCTGTAACGTACCTCAGGGAAAAGGCCTTACAGATCATCCCGTCGTCGCCCCCGGTCGCCGCCGCTGTCGTCGCCTTTTCTCTCCATCTTCCTACCGCTCTCTCTCTCTCTCTCTCTCTCTCTTTCTCTTTGATGCTGTATGCTGTATCTTGTCCTCTGTCTATGCTGTGCCTTGCTCCTGGATGTCAGTAAGCAAAGTGGTTTACTAGCTCAAAAATACCTTTGCCAAAGTTGATGGGAAAGTTAAGGTAGAGTTCTTTTCTAGGTTTTTATTTATACTATATATTTGCATACAGTACTTTACATGCCAATTACAGTGCAATCTTCATTTATTTATTGTTTAAAGATTAAGAGACAAGTGTAGTTATATACTAATTTTTTTTTCCTTGTAGCATGTTTTTTTTCTTTTCTTTTCTTTTTTTTTTTTTTTTCGTAACGGATGTACTTTAGATTGTATGATTAAGGCCAGCATTCCTTATCTCAGTAACCCTTTAAGTATTTCTCTTACAGCTGTTGGGAACCTGTAGCTCATCAGACATGCATTGCAGTTATCGTTGCCGTTTCAAACATGTAACCAAATGTAATTTCCATGTTTCGTTTCATCTCCTGTTGCGGCCGCACAGACATGTAGCAAAGCCGGGCCTTAGGGTCAGTTCAGAGTCATCGGTATTGGGATAAACGTGGCTGCCTTTGGCTTTTTTTTATTTTATTTTATTTTTTTCCCGATTAGTGTTATCATGAAGCTTCTGATATCCTTCTGCAGTTTTATCGCCAAAGTGCAGGCTTCTCGTGTCCACTAGATGTCGCGTTTGCAGTCGTCTAAAGGGTTCCTGTGATGTTCTTCTGTAATGACACAGCATTATTATTATTATTGTGACTATTATTCTCTCGAAAGGAAAAAAAAACATTAACGTGATCTGTGATTATGCTTCTTTTCATATTATCTTTCATTATTTTGTTTTGTAAAGCAAAATGTGCCATTTTGAAATGTGTAGCCCCTTTTGGAGGAGAGTTTTTAACACGACCTGATTTCACACTGAAAGTTCAAATGCAAAAAAGAAAAAAGAAGAAAAAAAAATAGGCAAAAACAATCATTCGATGATTTCAGGCGAACGCTATCGACGATTCCTTGTTCAGACTAGTGCTGGTGTAGCAGCAGTGAGTATTTTGTATCCAGTATTTTGCTAAGAGATGATTTACAGAGATATCTATAGAGCTATAGAGTGAGATGGTAAATACATTATGACTAACAGAGTTGAAGCACTTTTTTTATGCCGAACATTAGTCCTGATGAGGTTAATGAGAGCGGGAGCGTACGCGCAGCCCTCCGCTCGTTTCAAAAACACTACTGCCAACGCCGCCTGTTGCATTCATTGGCATCGTCCTGTCGTTGGCGTCACTGTGACGTGTCGGCATTACTGGAGCACGCCTCCCTGCTTCTCCAGCGGCGCCCTGCTTCCTGCAACGTCAAGGAAGCCCACAAGGAGCGCGGCGCCCTTTTCCTCAGACGAGCTCGTGATGTTATGTTGGCCACCTGCGGCCCCCTCCCCCTAGAGACCCCCCCCCCCATGTTCAAGCCTTAACCCCCCCCCCCCCCCCCCCCATGTTCAAGCCTTAACGCCCCAGTGGCAGAGCGGAGGTTCGCATTGTTTGGCCGGACCGAGGCCAGTTATGTTAGCGTTGTACAGTCTGAGGTTGACGCATTGTTAGTGGACAGACTGCGTGTTTGCGGGCCAGGTACTCCCCTTTTATGTGCTTTGTTGTTTTTGTTTTGATTTTCAAATGCTGGTGATTCTACAGACAATTCCCCGCCCCCGACCCAAATGCCCCTTTGTACGTTTTACAGTGAGTAGAGATTTTGACTGAGAGATTGGCGATTTGACAAACACAAAGATTCACAGGTATTTAACTATTTTTTAAGCGAGACAAAAGAAACATATTTTTACCTCACGATTTAAAAAGCAAACATTCCAATGTTGTCATGGTCTACGAATTGAATTTAAGAAAAAAAAAGAAATTCATGCATTTCTTCTTGTATTGTAAATGTTAGACGATTTCATATGCATTATATAAAAAACTGCCATATCAATTTTAATGTATAGATTTTTGCAAATACTACCCTATGTATGTAAGACGTAACTGTATCGGTAGCGTATATATAATATATTTATGCCCAATAAATGTTTTAATTTTTTTCTGACTTTGATTGGAACTGTATGTTTTATTGCGTGTGTCGTTACCTAAAGTGCAAATACACTGTTCTACATCCAGTTAGTGTTAAAATGTAAGTACATTTACCTAGTTACTGCCTTTTTCTGCCTTTTTTTTTTTTTCTTTTTTGATTTATCAACAGATTTATTTTTGGGTACTTCTCGCTTGTTTTCCACTATTATAAATATCAGCAAATAAAAATAAAGGTTCTACTCGACTACATATTTTACAGCTCACTGCGTTACATGTTCACATTGTTTTTAAATATTTTTTACAAGTAATCAAGAGGAGAACTCATCCAGTCCGGGCAGGCAGTGACATCAGACTAGGAGACCCTTGCACTGAGGAAATGGCAACTTTTAATTTGACTTTAGTCCATTTTTCCTTCTCTCTTATACTTTAGTGTTGAGTATTTCCTCTACCTTTAGTCGAGTGGCATGGTTCCCGGGGCAGCTGGATGGACAGATGAGCGGTGCAGTGCCCTCACTCCCAACCTCCATGCAGAAACTGATTTCCTGATGTGTATTGCCTTGTAGCCGTATTGATTTTTATCCTCTACATTTAATAAAGAGGAACGTGAAGGACTGTCCCCTTTATGTCCCCTGAGTTAGACAAACCTTGATTGCTGTTTTTTTTTTTTTTTTTATATTAAGTTTATCTAACAAACCTTACCTTGGGTTAGAGAGAGCATCATGTGCATGTACGTGTGTGTCAGTGCTACCTCCAGTCTTCAGCCCAGAGGCCTGTTCAGTGCTGTGTTTTGAGACTTATCCCAAAATCCACTCTTTTCTGTCATTAAATCTATTCCTGCTCTTTTTGTTTGATGATCAAACAGGACAACCTATCATCAGTCCTGAAGAGAGAAAAGTGATTTCTGTTATTGTTTCTCCCTCTTCCTGCGTTCCCATTAGTCACCTCCTGACCCATTCACACGACACAATCACAAAGAGGACGTGACTTTTTTTTTCCTTTTTTACTTATACAAGACTTAAACAGGCACATTACCCAACAGTAGATATTTACAGACATTTTCAAAATGAAGAAAATATCAATCTTTCATCAGTTAATATCCAGCGGATTCATAAATATCAAGTGGTGACATCAGTACAGTCAGAGATACATTCCTCAGAGCCGGGCGGCCATGCTTTGAAATGCAGAGAGGTGGAGGCTGCAGCATCGGGTGAAAAGCATTCAAAAGCATCTATTTACATGCTGGAACAAACAAAACATCACAGATCCTCTACGATACACAAATTACAAAACTGAGTCACTGACACACTTTCCCCTCGGTTGCATTAGGACACGTGTTTAAAGGCTCTTTTAGAAATCGTGACATCTTGGCACATTAAGATTAGATCATTTCAATACTGGCCGATGCGGCAGGCAGACCACTGCCTTTATTGGCAAATCAAGAAGAAAAATAGATTTTAAAAAATAAAATAAAAACCTTTGTGCGTGCTTGGTGTAACGATTAAAGACTGAACATGCAGACAAAAAAAAACATAGATTCACTTTGTCGCAAATACTCCAGGTTGAAATAAACCTAGCCAAATCAGACTAATGATAAATCTGCTGATATCCAGACAAGGCCCCGCAGGTTGTCTGCGTTCTATGTATGATAACTTATGTCAGTACACCTGAGATGATGACACCATGAGCAGCGTGTCAGTGGTGCACAGTTCAGGAGGCTCAGGAACCCAGTAGCTTTCTTTGACCTAAGAACCACACAGGCTCCTGCAGAGGCCTGCAGCTTCAGAGCCGTTCATCTACCAACGAGAATGAATGATGAATCAGACGCAGAGACATCGTGCACTCTAAAATGTCTCCGAATCACGCAAAAATAAACCGACTGCTGTGTCTTACTCTGATAGAAAAGGCCTTGCCTTCACTTTGAGGACTGTACACCGGTTACATTGACCCTCTTTGGCAGCAGCAACATGGCATGGACTTGAATCTCCAAGATACAGGGCACTGAGCATGTCACACATCAATAACAGGAACATCACGCACCTTCACCCTCCCTGTCTGTCACACTCACACTATCTCACACACACACACACACACACACACACACTGCACCTGTGCCCCCCTCTATAGGGTGCAGGGCGGTGCCACAAGGTCTACAGTGCTTTCTTTGTCATCCAGAATATGCTTATAATATAAGGCAATTGTAAATGTGTGTAGTGTCTGTGCAGGAGCACGTGCCTCCGTGTTGTTCACACACCTCTGGCCTCAGAGTGTGTGTGTCTAACCTCCAGCAGACATGCCGCTGAGAGAGAGAAAAAAAGGGACTCCATGGGTTTGCTGTTGATGGCGAGGCGAGCTGAGGTCTGCAGGTTGTGGTGGCTCAGGCTCATGGCTTTTCTGGGTTGGTGCTCTCAGCTCGTGGTAACTGTCTTTACGCACGCAGCGCGCTCAGAAGCTGACTGAAGACACCGTCCAGCCGCTCGAGCCGTCTCCCTTCATGGTGCTGGCTGTGCGTCCTCGCTGGGGCTGGCCGTCGGCGAGGCCGAAGAGGCGCGCCGCCGCGCCCCGGTACTTCCAGGACATGGTGTTGTAGAGGATGGGGTTGATGGCCGCGCTCAGGTAGAAGAGGACCACCGACACCAGGCTGCAGTACTCGGACAACACCGAGAGCAGAGGGGACGGAGCGTCCAGGGAGCGGAACTGCAGGTAGCGGCCCACGTGGAACGGCAACCAGCAGAGGACGAAGGCCAGCACCACCACCACTGGAGGGAGAGAAGAGTTAATAAGAAACTGGATGAAAGTGGGTCCAGCTACGACCGTGCGTAATGTGCGCCCCCTCCAGACTCACCCAGCATCTTGATGGTCTGTCTGTTGCTCTTGTCCCTGTGCGCCACGCGGGAGCTGCTGCTCGTCTCTCGGTGTCTCTGCCACAGTCGGCGGCCTATGAGGCTGTAGAGCACAGTGAGACAGAACACCGGCATGAAGAAGAAGACGGAGCTCAGCCACACCATGGCACCCATCAGACCCGACTCCACGGCGTAGTGCGTCATCGTACACTCCCGGGTGTCCCCCCCGCCCTCCGGGGACAGGCCCGTCTCATTCACGTCCGAGCGGAACGGCCCCGCGCTGTCCCGCTCCACCCCCACCATCACAAACACGGGCCCGGCGCTCAGGAGGGACACTGTCCACAGCAGGAGGATGAGGGCGCGCACCCGCCTCTTGGTGACCAGCGCCTTCGCGCGTAACGGGAAGCAGATGGCCAGGTAGCGCTCCACCGAGAGCGCAGTGATGCTCAGGATGGTGGAGTACGTGCTCGACTCCGACACGAACTGAAAGAGCTTGCAGAGCGCGTCCCCAAAGCGCCAGGGCCTGTACCTCCACATGCGGTACAGGTCCAGCGGCATGCAGAGGAAGATGAGCAGGTCGGACACGGCCATGCTGCACAGGTACAGGTTGGTGGTGGTGCGCATGTCCCGGTACTTGCTGACCACCAGGATGGTCATGACGTTCCCGGCCATCCCGACCAGGAAGAGCAGCGTGCAGGCCACGGTGATGGCCGTGAGCAGAGGGATGGAGTAGTAGTTGAGAGGAGGCAGGACGTAGTCGTCGGTCCACGGCGTGGCGTTGTGGACCTTCTCCCAGCTGCAGTTGTGGGAGAAGCACTCCGAGTGGTTGGGCCAAGTGGGCATGCTGGCGGTTATTCACGGGCCCGCGCCTGGCCCTGAGTGTGGAAGGCACCCCGGGTCAGGGACTCATCAAGCCTCCCTCCCATTGTCACTGTCCGGGTTCCAGGGGGCCACTGGCCGAGCGCAGGGGAGGCTGGCAGCCGTGCGTAAAACCAAGATCCTTGCGCACCAAGTGTTTTTTTGTTGTTGTTGTTGTTTCAAAACTCTGCGTTCAGAAATGTTGTCTCCAGGAAACGAGCAGTCATTTAGAGACTGGATGCTTCAGATTTGATCCGAACTGTCCTGTTGATTAACAAGTGGTTCGATATGTTCTGAGAGCGCAAAGAAGCTGCTGGATGAACGTTCGTGTATTCCAAACCAAACAGGCAGAGCTAGAGAGATGCAAAGATATCAGAACTCAAGCGTCTTCGTCTCCCCTCTGTTTGCGGTGGTCAGCAGCAAAAAAAGCAAAAACACGGGGATCCATCGCGGGTCCCGAAGAGTTCCCGTCAGCAGCCGCGGAGCAAGGCAGGGGACGGGGCGCGTGCGGCACCGGGGAGCCGAGGCAGGCTGGAGATGATGCAGCAGCAGCAGCAGCAGCAGCAGCAGGGGTCCCACTCAGCCAAACACCAGGGGGCAAACGACCACCACCGTAAACACCAGCACCGCGTGACGGAGCGGGAGCAGCTTTATAAAAGTCACAAAAACAAAAAAGGAGCGACGCCGAAGCATTTTCATTCAAACAGATCCCGAAAAAAAACCCAAAAACATCGAAGTCAGAGAACCTGAGAGTGATGGAGAAATTCAGCCTCTCTCTAAAACCTGCCCCTCCGGCCACGGTGCACATCCATGGTTTGGATCCAAGACTCCCAGTGCGCAAAAGAGCACCGATGGAGTGTGGTGGTGGTGGAGGGGTTGCACAGAGAGTCAGTGCTGCAGCGCCCCCTGCAGGAGCTGATCAATTTCAAATGAATACGGGTGTTTACCAAGGGAGCACATGGAGAGGGGAGGAGGCGGTGACCCTGTAGAACCTGAGGCAAACACACTGATCTCCTCCGGGGGAACAGGAGGAGAGAGGAAGACAGACATCCTGTCTGACTTCTTAATACTATGCACGTGCAGACCAGAATAACTTGGGAAACTGCGGTTTTTCCCCAAGTGGAAGGTCACATCCATCTTCAATATTTCAGAGCTGCTCTCTCGTCCAGATGGAACTGTCGAATTTCCACAGTCGCAGCAAATTCAATTTCGTCATAGCCAGACTGAAGCTGGGATTTAATTAGAGGCTCTGATGCGGCCGATGCAGGAGGAGGACGTGATGTGGCACATTTCAAATGAAAACACAGCTTCCACCTGCCTTGTCTGTGTTGTTATGAATGTAAAAGGCAGGTTCAGCTCTTTTCTAAATGACGGTGTTGAATGGAATTGTTCAAGAAACATTCTAATGTCAACACGCTACGGCCAATACGTTTGATTCTGCTTCATCAGTTCAGGGAGCAGAAACAAGATGGCAAAGCTCCAGCTCTCACAATGTAAAGCAAGTGTGATATCAAACTTCCTGAACGAGCACCAACATGAATCCGTTCAGTTGTTGGATGTGCTTCATAAAAGAGATCCTCTGCTCCGACGCTGTTAAAAACCTTTTTGTTCTTCAATTGTGTTCTAAATACGACCTTGCGATATTAAGATTCCGTAATTTCATTCCACTTAGAGGCATGTGAACGTGTCGCTGCCACCGGCGGCCTCACACTCAGCTGTCGCTGCTTCTACGCAAACAAGGCTATAGTTAGAATAGTGTTAATGTATCCGCTGCTCTTTTTCTCCACGTCGACTAAACACCGTGTCTCCACCGCCGAGATATGTGAGAGCAAACACAGATTTTCCAGTTCCAGGATGGAAAAAACGTGGTGCATTAGCGTTATTGGCAGCTTTGTCAGAATTAAACCATTAAGGACAATTCAGCTGCAGACCCCCCCCCCCCACCCCAATGTGGTGGAGGCCTCACAGTTTAAAGCAAATGGTGATTTAAATGTCATCACAATTAGAGCGCCGATGTCTTTCTGTGTTTATTACCCTGATGTGATCCCAGTGCTTCGAATATTGTTATCTCTCTGCCCTTTGCTCCGTGTTTGCCCGTTTATGACCACTGCATCCTGAATTTAGGTGTGTGTGTGTGAGAGAACAGAACGCAAGCAGGACGCTGGTGAGGACAGTCGTGTCTACAGCAGCCGATCCGAGACCTTTTCATCACATCTGGTTCGTATCTGTCTCCGGCAATTCGGTGTTTGTGTGTCCAGACTCCAGATGTGTTGGTGTGTTTGTGCCAAGTGCTGGTGTGGGTTTGGGTCACAGGCCGGTTTTTATATTCAACAAAAGCCTTTAACCTTCAACATTTTGTGGGATCAAACTTTATTTCGGAGAGAAGAAGAGTGTTGGGAGTCATGTTGTCTGAACTATGTATCCAGGGTGTGGTGCTAGGTTATAGGGTAAAGTCTCTGTCATAAAACACATGACACACACACACACACACACACACACACACATTTGAGAGCCAAATGAGTGACTGTGGCCTCCAGTAGGCTCACCACCCGCAGGAGGTCTCAGAAGGGACTGGTGCAATGTGATTTGGGTGGCAGTCGTGGGCGGGGGCCCCTGCTTAGTCTGCTACCCCCGCGACCCGGTCACGGATAAGCGGTTGGAAAATGACATGACATGACATGACATGAGTGACCGTGTTCCAGCCATGAGGAGGTGCAGTACATCCATTCAGCCACAAGGTGGAGGGAGAGCTCTCTGTTCATTCTGGAGGAGGCAAAAGAGAAAACACTTAGTAATAATAGATGAATTAAACAAGTGAGACTGAAGAGAAGGATGAATCATGTCGGGGGCTTTTGAAGCAGAAACAAAGAAACATTTATGTTTACATCAAATTCGGTAACAGCATCTTATACTACAGACACAATACAGTGTGAACCTGCACTTTTCCCAGTTTCTCTACAAATTACATTTCTGTCTAAAAGTTTTTTTTCTGCGATTTCACTTTATTTGTTATTTATACCCCACATGTCTGCCGTTCTTGTTCTCAAGTGTCCTCTCATATCTTGTCTTATCTCGTCCTATCCTGTCTTAATGTATCTTATCTTTTTTATTCTATCGTAATTTGTCTTATTTATCTTATCCAATGCACACGTTTATTTGAACACACATATCTAAATCAACAGCGATTGTTTTATTCCTCCTATTGTTTCCTTACCTGTGCATAACACACACACGCACTGTTTGGACAATCCGTGTAAAGTAACGACGAGATAATGGGAGGGGCCGGGCCGGTGTCCCCCCCCCCCCCCCCCCCCCCCCCCCCCCCCCCCCCCCCCCCCCCCCCCCCCCCCCCCCCCCCCCCCCCTTCCACAAATCGCCAACGCTTCTCGGTTCCTCCAATGAAAGGCGCCAGTGGGAGGGCCCTCCTCCTCTGATTGGCCCAGAGTTGTGCAGACGCCTCCCTTTCGGAGAGTTGGTGTCTCAGCCACAGTTACCAGAGTTGGAGAAGAAGCGGCTTACAGTTGTTGTGTGTCTGCGGCTCCACAGACACAGCGTGTGTCAGTCTGTGTGTGTGTGTGTGAGTGTGTCAGTGCTGCTGTCCATACACTGAAGCCGAGTGGATTGACAGACAGGACAACATGTGGGCTGAGCGTCCACAGACAGAGCAGGTTGGTGAAGTCTTCTTCTGTCTGTGGGTTCTATTTGCGTCCATAGTGTCTTTGTGTGTGTGTGTGCGTGTGTGCGTGTGCGTGTGTCACCCTCCTGAGCTGTGGATCATGTTGTCCTTATTCCCATGCTACTGTTCTGTGTGTTTGCACAGGGACAGACATGTCGCTGTGTGTGTGTGTGTGTGTGTGTGTGTGTGTGAGAGAGAGAGAGAGAGAGAGAGAGAGTGTGTGTGTGTGTGTCTGTTGTGCCCCTACACAAAGCAAATATATATCTACCATGATCAGGTTTTTTATCTCATAGCTTGAGTCAAGTGTACTTTCAGATGTGTGTTTCCATCCTGAAAACACTGTGTGACTGCACAGGTGTGTGTGTGTGTGTGTGTGTGTGTGTGTGTGTGTGTGTGTGTGTGTGTGTGTCTACGCCCTCCACCCCAACCCCTGTTGTGAAAGTTACAGCTGGAATGCAATGAGAGATATTTTGCCTCCCCCTTCCTTGATCCCTCTCCCTCTCCCTCTCCCTCTTCTTCTTCTTCTTCGTCTTTCTCTTTACAACTGAGACGCACCATCCTGACCTCTGGCATTCCGTAGGCTTCCTCTTGCACATGTCAGTGACCTCAATTCTTTTCTGTTGAGCTATTGCTGTTATTCCAGCCTGAGAGAGTGTGTGTGTGTGTGTGAGTGTGTGTGTGTTATCGACCTGTTCCATGTGGTGCCGTCCTGTATGTGATGCACGTCAATCATTAATCTGAGGCGAAGTTGAGAACAAGTCAACTGAAGTGCAAGAAATAAAGTTATATAACTCTTTTTTAATAACTGCAGTGATGTCTCAGTGATTTCTCAGGGAGGGTAGGAAGTATCTGAAGTATTTTCAAATACTTCCCACTGCGCATTTATTGCAGAGGGAAGTGTCCGCTCTTGACCCCCTATGGGATTGTGGCTACTTTAAACATTATGTTTTGGACTGCAGCAAACTGTTAGTGCAGCTTCCATTGTAGCGTAACAAGTGCTCTCACTTTGCCACGGTCATTTAATACACGTTAACCTTTTAACAAAGATCCACGAGCTGTGGCTGTTCCGGCTCGAATGAATCTGGCCGAGGAGTTTGAATGACTGTGGCAGCCTCAGAAAATAAGAAGAAGAATGGTGCAGCCCAGGATGTCTTCTCCAGCCTCCCCAGTTCCAGATGTTCTTCAACCCGCAGAAAGCCCGACGGTCTTAAAATATAGAAGAGGGCCCTAAAAAAAAGAGGGAAACTAAAAGAAAGGGTTTCTCTTCTCTTCTGCTAGATTCTTTGATATTTGTAAAGCCCCAAATCATTGGACTTTAAAATGAGAGCGAGCTCCCGCCATGAGCAAACACTCTGTCTGCTGATCCCTGTGTTCCTCCAGTGCAGAGAGCGACGACTTTACTACACGACACCAAACAAATAAACAAATAATAATAATACACTAAACAAATAAATCTCCCGTCCTCAACAGATGCTAATGCGCTCCCTCTGGTTTCTAAGTTGTTGCTCCAGTTAATGCCACTGTGTGTTTGGGTAGTTCTTCCAGCTCTTGTTGAGGCTCAGGGCTGTTGGGACGATGTGGGAATGATCGATTCTGGCAGCTAGTTTGTTCTGTGCCTTACGACCTTGTTTTACTGGAAAATCTGATCAGTCTGGCTCTTAGTAAGACACACAGCTGTTTTTTTACCAATCATTGTGAGAAAACCCAGGGACACAAACATCTCGGCACCAGGTAAACCGACCCAGACACTGCCACAGAGCCCTGGCGTTTGTGACTCCTGCGGTCGTGGTGAGTCAGAGTCGCTTCGGCGGGCACCGACACGAGTCAGGGTTCTGTAATTTCCAGGCTCAAACTTGGCAGCAGGCATCGGGGCCGAGTCAGGCTTGGATGAAATAGAGAAACGGAGAGCGAGAGAGCGGTTCCCTCGCTCCGTCAGTACAATGAGGCCTTGTGTCCCGACTGGCAGAATGCCACTGGACGACCACGATGGGCGCTCTCTCTCTTTTTCTGGCGTCTACTGTATGTCTTGCTTTCTCTGCCCCCCCCCCCCCTCATTTGTGGTGTGAAGGATTAGATAATAGGCAGCTTTAGTGTGGGCAGAGAAAGAGAGGTGTCACAGACCTCTCTCACTGCGTCTCCTCCCTCCTCGCTTCGTACCATCTGTGCCACGCAGAGCTTGGCACCGTGCGCCCTGCGAGCGCTAAACGCCGCGTTTACGTCGCATCCTCACGGTGGTGGACGGACGGACGGACGGCTGGCTACGCGGGGGACATGAATCCACGAGGTCCGTAAGACGATAGAAGTCCCTCACTTTGTAAATGTCAAGCCGTAAATAGACGATGCGTCCCCCCTCGTTGTCTTCTTCCTGACACCCGATGGTTTACTCAGTGACATCAGACGGCCAGTCCGCCTCCAGTGAGGCACGTCTCAGACATGATCTGTGAAGATGTCTTGTGCTTTTTGTTGGTTTAAGGCCTTGTCTTCAAATTCCTAAGTTCTAGCCCACATGTGAATGTTTGGAAATATAAACATTCTCCACGCGGCTCTGAGTGTGGACCATCCCCCTGTTTCCCTGCCGACCGTCTGGATGTGATTAAGGGTTCAATCGTGGGCTCAGCTGCAGCATGGAGGGATCCCACCAGAAAGGACGTCTCACTTCCTCACATCCGACCTTTGTTTGAGAACTTTCTGTCGGTTTCTGCCAGGAATTTAATTTGTTATAAATGGAATCCCAGGCCCGAGACACTCGACTTCCGAGCTAAACTTAATTTTGGCCGACAGCAGAGATAGCACATGGTCGCAGTGACCCGGTCTTCCTGCCCATGTGTCGCTGACGGGTCCAGTGCAGCAAAAACAAAGACAAACCTTCTCCGTCTCTTATTTCAAAACCACAGGGGCAATGATTGTGTTTCAGATTTAATCTCAGGAGGCTGCGTGAGCCCTCGATCGTCCCACCATAAATCCATCGCAGACAAAAAACCAGCACGCCCTGTCCTAGTTCCTGGCGTCTCAGCGGGACATGGACGGGTGTGACAGTTGAATGAATCCCCTGTGTGCTGGTGAATGAACTGCACGGCATTGACGGGCGCTAACCCACAATCAGTAACCTGGAGTAATTATTAAAGTGAAATGTCAATAATTATTATTACTCACTGTTGCAACATGAACAATTGGTGACTTGTTAATAAATCAGTAATTAGTATAGAGAGAACCTTTAAAAACCATCATGTCAAGATGAGGTTGACGTTAACCTAATGTTTCCAAGTTAAGGGGGTTGATCTTCGTAAAGTTGGATAAGGCAACATGAGCTGATTCCAGTCTCTCTGCAAATCTCAGATATTTGCTTCCTGGCTCCGGCTGAATATTTAATCTGGCGTCAGTGGTACCAGGCATTTCGAAATATCCCCACTATTTCCCAAAGCATTTAAAGTCCTAAGTCAACCATCATCATCCCACAGATGGGATGATGATGGTTGGTCCCTGCACGGAAACTGTAGCAGTAAGTTTTAACCGAACGGCACATACAGCAAGGCTTGGCTGGTGCCCCCTTTGCGTTATTATGCCATCTTGTTTTTTTCTCCGCCTGCCAAACTCCACGAGCTGCTGCAGCTCTTCTCCCACTCAAACTTCTTTTTTCAAACTTCCGCACGATTTCACAGTCGTTCCGTTCTCACTAAATCACATTTGATGATAAGCTCACGAGGGCAGAGGCGGACGCTCCCTCGGCTTCTTCTCTTGACGTTGCATTTGGACGGCGGCGCGCTAGTCTGTTTTAACCGTCGCCGTGACGACGGGACAGGAAGCAGGAAGCGTTCCATGTTGAGTGGAGAACAGAGATAACTCCCCCCGAGCTCCAAGTACCCTCAAGCGTACCCATCAGGCTGTGTCCACGCGTGTGACATCCGAGTCCCCGTGCAGACATTTAAAGCACATGCAGAAATCCAGCTTCCTCCGCAGTTAACCTCTGCGGGTCAGGCCTGCCGAGGGTCATGGGTATTCTTAGAGCAGGGGGATAACTGCTCCGTCAGAAATACTTCCCCTGCACGGACTCTGCGTTCAACTTAAAGATTTGATGCATCTCGTGTGTCCAAACCAAATAAGTCACATTCCTTTTGGTGACGATAGAAGTTTGAGCGTTTGAGTTTCATTTGTATGTTTCAGCTGCTTTCACTTCTTTGTTTCATGGGTGTGTTGCTGCACACCTCTGTGACAGAAAGCGTGAGGTTTCCCTGTAGCTGTTCGTCAAAGGCAAATAGGGAAAAAAGACTGAAGTGTTCAGGTGTTTCCTGAAATGGGAACTACACAGTGACTGAGTATTTTATTACAGTGATAAGGTGGAAACACACATCCACCGTGGTGGCTGACTGCACAAACGTGTTGGATCTTGTTCAGCTGAGTGGGAATGTTTGCGTGTGTCGCTGTGTACGGGCTCAGGTGTTATTTACTTGTCACGAGCATTTTTAGCTCCGAACAGAAGAATTTAGCGCCCTGAGGGGCGTCGCTTTGAAAGATAAAATACTTTTAGTTCTCTCAAAGTTGCAACAAACACACTCTGCCGTCCTTTTCTAGCCTGTGTGAGTGTTTGGCTTGTGTTGCCTTCACTGACACTACGGTAACAATTGCTCTGTGGTCGCATGTCGCCGCGGCTCCGAACCGCCTCAGAGCAAACAGTCTGGAAATGCGATGAATCACCAGAACCTGCTCCTTCGCTCCTTCATTTATTTGGCTACAACAAAAAACAGCGGAGAGGAAAAGAAGTGAAAGGAAAAGTGACGATGACAGAGAGCAGAAGGATCCACGCTGATGCACGTTATTGAAACCCTAAAATGTCCTGTCTGACTCTTATCTGCTGCACCCGAGTCTCCCACCTTTAGAGGGAGTTGTGTGAGAACTTTACTCATGTTTTTCCGTCTCTTTTTTTTTTTTTTTGAAATGCAGATCACTGTCTGCGCCCGCTCTCAAAGCTGCAGGAGTTTACGCTCGGGGCGAAGCTGAAGTTGGATGAAATGTCCCTGTTATACAAGTTTTGGAGCTCATTATTAACTTAAATATATAGCTGTAGTCAGAGGCCTGTATAGGGCAGGTAGAAGTGAGGCAGAAGTCTTTAGTATTTTGAGTTAGTACGCAGCAAATGACCTCAGCAGCTTTCCCTCCCATGGAAACCGCTCCCAGACACGGCGTCTGAGTCATTCTCGAACGTTCTTGCCTCAGATGAATTTTCTCTGAACTCTGATGTGGAGGCATTGGGGAGGACAAACCGGGCGGATTAGTCAGCCCATGTATGCCACGTTAATGACCGCGTTGTGATTTAGATTAAGCGCCAGAGTAATTCGCCTGCACCTCACCAAGGAAGCTGAAGATGCTGCTGACGGATATGACTCCCGAGTTCGTCAGTCATTCACTCACACAGATGGGGACAAGTGACGTTTGGACACCGTGTCCTTCTAGTGCTCCTAATTTTTGGCTCAGTTGAAATCTCTTCATCTCTGTGTCCCGAATTCCTCTGGTTCCACAAGACTCCAGGTGTTGTGTAACCGGTCCTGATAGCATCAGTGTTCAAGTTAAAAGTTTAGTTTCCTGCACTTCGCTCTCCTATAGGTGCGCCCTGCTCCGAGGGCTGACTGCTGAGCATGCTGGGAAAGGCTCAGCCAACAAACAGCAACCTCAACCTGGTCAAATCCGAGGTGTCTGACACAGCGGCGGCCGCGGACGCGCCTGACGGTATCACGATGGCCGAGCTGGTGGAGAGCTTGGACACCAGAGAGCTGGACATCGGGGAAGGAGAGGAGATCGACTACGATGGAAACGTGGGTATGTAAAGCACCAACAGAGACCCTGTGTGGCAGCATCCTCTCCCGCTGCTCCTACACGCTGAAACCAAGAGAACCCACACTCACCAGCCACCTCTCCTCCTCCTCCTCCTCCTCCTCCCTCTCCCAGGGGACTGTCGTATCCCCTTCTCAGCCGTGTACAACACAGTGGGCTTTAAGGAGGCCAGCGCTCAGGTTTACCTGCCCACTGTGCCCATCACCGCCCGGATCCTGGAGGTGGAGAGATTCACGACGGCTCAGGACCGATTCAACCTGTCGCACCAGAGGAGCGTCAACAAGGTACTGCGCACGTCTTAACCAGCTCGACTGATTTTAACACCACTGTTCTGCACGCGCTGACCCGCTGCGTGTGTGTGTTTGTGTGAAGTCTCTGCCAGCCATGTTTAAGATCGAGCTGAGGCACGGCGAGTTCACCTGGGTGGTGAAGAGGAAGGAGAAGCATTTCATGGAGCTGCACCGAGAGCTGAGGACGTACAAGACCTTCATGAGGATACCGCTGCCATCGCGCAGGTTGGCGCCCACACACGCGCACGCGCACCCTGACCTTCCCACATGAACACATGCACACGTGCAAACACGTAATGTGCACGGCTGGTTACAAGGGAAAAGGGAGCTAAAATCGCAGTTTGATTCTGGAATTGTGTGCTTCAACTTTTATGTCAAAGACTTGATTATAAATGCACACACACAGGCATGTAGAAAAACTGAATAATTATCATCGATCATTAGCAAGTGTGACAGTTTTAATTTAGACAGAAAGACAAACATTACTCAGGGAGCCGAACCCCGCAGGTGGTGTGTTTAACGTAATGTCTCTGTCAAACTTTATTCACTCTCCATCTTAATTTGCCTCAGCCACACAGTGAGGAGGAGGACGGTGAGGAAGAGCGAGGTGAGGGAGATGCCGTCCCTGCCGAGGAGCGGGGGAGACGACCTGGTGCGGGACGAGCAGGTGTCCAGCAGGAGGGTACGTCAGTGTAATGAACAAGCTCCCTGATAGAGTGTGTGTGTGTGACATGCATGGACTTAAAATACTCACAGTGGCCAACACAGAGTGTGTGTGTGTGTGTGTGTGTGTGTTCCTACAGAGACAATTAGAAGACTATTTGAACAAGCTGCTGCGGATGGCCATGTACCGCAAATACCACCATACTGTGAGTAATCCTACTAAGCACTCGCACACAAACATAACCTCGTCATCAAGTATCATTTTATTGATACTGAAGGCTCCCCACAGTGGTGAGCCAAATGTGAGGGTCTTCAACAGTGAATCGTGTGCGCTGCAGCCTTTAGTGTTGACCCAGCTCCTCACGTGTTTACCCATAGCACTGCGTCTGCTTTCTGTTGACACACTCTGTATGTTATTACCACATTGGAACATCCCTGCGGCCCCAGTCTGACGCCCTGGATGATGAAAACAGATCAAACACACCATAAATTCTCAGGAAAAACCTTAAATAAACGATTGCCACTTGAGTTGAATTGAAATGGGACAGAGCCATACATCATCAGATCCGTCTTTCACTCTGAGTAAACACATCCTCAACTTCAGTGTCTTAAATGTTATTTACTCTAACTCACTTTACCCTGAGGTGGAATGAAGCTGCAGTCATCGTTCTAACTGCCTCACTGTTCCGTTCATGTGCTGATTAATACTGTGCATCACTAAAAGTTAATATCCACGCTGAGAGCCTCTCTGATGAGTCACGTCTCCTCCAGGCGGACGTCGTGCGTGCTCACAGAGTCGTGCCCGTGTTTATCTCGACAACGTGAGAGTCGGAGTGTGAAGCCTCTTTTTGTCTCTCCCCGTCTTTTCTCAGATGGAGTTCATTGACATCAGCCAGCTGTCGTTCATTCACGACCTGGGACCCAAAGGACTGTGAGTCCCTCCTCCGTCAGTCGGGCAGCAACAGAGCGAAGCACTTGGGCTGAAATCTCAAGAATCAGGATGAAATTCAGCCTTGGGAGACTCTTGAAATGTGTTAATCCAGATCTTTCTCTCGTCTCCTGCAGAGAGGGGATGATCTATAAGCGCTCAGGCGGACATCGTATCCCAGGCATGAACTGCTGTGGTCACAGCCAGGCCTGCTACCGCTGGTCCAAACGGTGTGTGCTTACCTGTCTTTGTCTTCACACCGGTGACGTGGGTTTTTAGAGCAGGGAAGTGAGTGAACACATGTTCCCAGCTGCAGTTTCATTTTGTGACACTGAGAGTATTGTGGCTTTAAATCTCAATAGAAAGAAATGTGTTATTTTAACTGGCACACTTGTCAAAAAAATGGAGGTGTGATGGACGTCGTCCACAAAAGAAAAGAATCGTTCCAGGCTCGAATTTCTGGCAGGAAACTGTCAGAGTGTAGGTGTGAAAACACGACGGCCGCTCACTGTGCATTCAGACTTATTATAGATATTGTTGTTGTTGGTCGTCATGTGACTTTATCTGTTTGCTGCCGCGCTCTGTTCTCGCTCTCTCTCTCTCTCTCTTTATCACAGCCAAATTATTATGTGAGCAGCTCAGTTTTTCTTTGTTATTTTCTCAAGAAAGCACACAAAAAAAGATCCCACATGTTTGAAATGCTGGGCCCGTCCACCTACATCCCCATGATAGTTTCCTTCCTACACTGTTCCTCTAAACAAGAGAAGTAAGAAACGACCTGAGATCCGGAGATCATCATGATGACTTCAGTGCGTGTGTGTGTGTGTGTGTGCGCAGCTGGCTGGTGGTGAAGGACTCATGCTTGCTGTACATGAAGCCAGACTCGGGGGCCATCTCCTTCGTCCTGCTGGTGGATAAAGAGTTCAGCATCAAGATGGACTCCAAAGACACGGAGACCAAACATGGAGTCCGGATCGACAGCCTCTCCAGGTTGGTGTGGGGGCGGAACACTCAGAGCCTTCGGGACTTCCTGTGAAGAAGGCGCCTCAGATTGTTGTTAATCACCGGCACCAAAACCAGACTGGTGAAAGCTACATTACTTTAAAAGCTGTGAAGGGGTTAACTCATTTCCTTTCTAAATTTCTTAATCAGAGGGTTATTTATTTATTTATTTTGATTAGTCCTTGAAGCAGTTGGTACGCTGGATGACTTATTCATAGTTTAAGCTCATTTATCTTCTGTTTTCATGTTAGCCTGGTTCAGGGACATGCTGCTTCCCCCGATCATCAAATACAAAAATGCATTCAATCAGAAAAAAGTCTGTGTGTGTTTATTTCAACTGTGTATGTGTCTGTGTTGCCCCCCCCCCTCTGCAGGACGCTCGTGTTCAAGTGCAGCAGCTACCGACACTCCCGCTGGTGGGGTCAGAGCATCGACAGCTTCGTGAGGAGCCACGGGAAAGCTTTCCTGCGGGATCACCGCTTTGGATCCTTTGCCCAGGAAGAGGAAGACATCCCGGCCAAATGG
Source organism: Pseudorhombus dupliciocellatus (assembly GCA_016785235.1). Lineage (NCBI taxonomy): Eukaryota > Metazoa > Chordata > Actinopteri > Pleuronectiformes > Paralichthyidae > Pseudorhombus > Pseudorhombus dupliciocellatus. Next base: position 273,295 of record JAFBJW010000233.1, read on the forward strand.
TAACCGCAGCCCTGGTGGGACACACACACACACACGTAGCACGCTGTGGAGAAAACGCACAAGTTGAACACGTCTTATTTTTATCTGCCTTCCCCTGTTGGCCGTTGGCTGGTAACTATGGAAATGCATCACAGAGCTGGGAGCGGTGTTGCCTGCTTTGCCAGGTTCCAGGTTTCTTTTTGCGTTCTCTCCCCCTCAGCTGGCAAATTCTGTGATATTGAATCACCATCTGTGATAATGTCATTACGCTATTTGTGCTCGGCAAAGAACATGGTGCAAAACTGTGCTGCGGCCCAGGGAGCGCATGCAAACACCCATTTGCGTCCAAACAACAGTTAGGACGCTGTAGTCGGCCCCAGTCTGAACCCTGGGGGGGGGTTCTTTAGACTGGGTCTTCAAACAGAGACTGAGCTCTGAAATCTGCCAAGCCATCAAATATCCAAATATGTCAGTTTGAGCACAAGCAGAGCGGATCCAGGCCTGAGCTGGGGCGGCGAGAGTGGGAGCGAGGGTTTTTATCCTGCTCATGAATGAATGTAGAAACCAACCCCCCCCCCCCCCCCCCCCCCCCCCCCCCCCCCCCCCCCACCCTCCCCCCTCCCCCATACGTGTTTACATTTGTGCACGTGTCAACAAACACTCTGAGTCATCGCAATTCTCCTTGCAGGTACGTGAATGGAAAGACGTACATGGAGGACGTGGCTGATGCGTTGGAGGAGGCTAAAGAGGAAATCTTCATCACTGACTGGTGGTGAGTTCCTGCGTGTGTGTGTGTGCACGTGCACAATGTGGAGGGGTTCGTCAGCAACGAGGCGTGAGAACACACACGAGAGAGAGAGAGAGAGAGAGAGAGAGAGCGACTCAGTGAGGCCACGACCTTTTTCAAAGAGGAACCAATGTGTCCTGAAGTTCACGCGCTGCAGCAGCGTATTCAGGCGTCTTTTGCTCCCTCTCCTGAAAACTCCTGACTGACTCTCGGGGATGTCGACGTGTTTTCATTTGATGCTCTGAACGTTGGTTACCTGTGCAGCGAAGGTTACCATGGGGACCGAAAATAAAAAAAGAAATAAAGGTCATGTTTTTATCAGAATACATAAAAACACACACAAACACTTTCACCGCCAGCACAGAGCGGATGTTTTCACCTCGTCACACTGTTGGTTTGTAGGATTAGGAATATAACGACTTGAACCACACAGCTTGGTGCACTTCTAGTTGGAGTAAAAAAACTATTCAACTACTGGCTAGATCGCTTCTGACGTTGCCTCTGTGAGATGCCACGAGCTCCTCAGGAATGTGAATGACCGAGAGAGTAGCTGTGTAACCCTGCATGCCTTGGGCTGACAGGCGCTTCAGGCTGATGTCTCTCTGTCTCCGCTGTGTGAGAGTGAGATGCACGATAACGCTATTTATAGTGGCGCCGTGTGCAGGTTGGAATGAGTGGTTGTCTTAAAGACAATTCAAACTGTTCACAGTTCAGTTATGGCCTGGAACCTTTAATTCAAACTTCCTCCTGTTTCCAAATCAGAATAAAAAAAAAAAAAAAAAAAAATCAAATAAAAAGAGAAGAAGTGCCATAAAAAGTATTACGGTAAGGTTTATGTCAAATGACAGGTCTAATCTGGTAACACTTGGCTCCAAAGAACAAGCTGATAAATCCACACTGACGCCCAGTTAGTGTCGAACACGCTGTTGCACATTACATTACGTATTACCCACAAGTCCTGGCTCCCTGCGCCGCTCTGCGACGGCCCGGGCTCTAATTACAGCCTCATCCACACACTGAGAATAGAAAGGCAGTGACAGAGAGACGTGGCCTGCGTCTCTGTTTACGCCCGCGCCACCGCTCCTTTGTCTCCGCTGTTTTTCATTTTCACTCGTGAGGAGTCAAGTTCCAGTTCTTATTCAGCCTGTAAGAGGAGCTGACGTGTGCAAATGAAGGAGGACACGTTTCAAGGAAGAAGGAAAAATCCAAATGTTCTTAACCAGTGACGGCCTGTGTAACGTGAGCTCAGGGCGCGGGTGTGAGCGACTCATCAGTCTGTATCATCGGGTCACGTCATGTGAAGTGGAGAGGAACTTGACGTTAGCTTTCAGTCTCCTCAGTCCTCCGTCTCCCCTTGTGTCTTGTCTCTGTCGCTCAGGCTGAGTCCAGAGATCTTCTTGAAGAGGCCGGTGGTGGAGGGCAACCGGTGGAGACTGGACTGCATCCTCAAACGCAAAGCAGTGAGTGTTCTGTGGTCCCGCTCTCTACAAAACATTCCCTCCCTTCCCAAGAAAAAGTACCACAATAACCTCTCTACCTCAGAAAAAGGATGTCAGTACTCGCTTTTAATTATACTTGAATTATTAAAAGTACTTGCAGGGTAAATAGAAAATGTTTCATCCCACCACTGCCGAACAGTTCTGTACTTTTACTACACTGTGTTAATGTGCTGGTACTTGTTGAGATACTGAATACACTACATTTTTGTGACATCTAAGACTGACACAGAAGCGGGTGCTCATGATAGATTCATAATGATTTGAAGTCTATAAATTATCTGAGATGTCAGTTTCCTCTTTTACTTTAGTAAAACATCATATCAAAATGTTACTTCCTGCCAACAGCAACAGGGAGTGCGCATCTTCGTGATGTTGTACAAGGAGGTGGAGGTCGCCCTGGGCATCAACTCTGGCTACAGCAAGAGGACACTGCTGCACCTGCACCCCAACATCAAGGTGAGGACGGACGGATGGACGGAGGTCCCTCAGAGACATGGCCTTATTCTGTCTCCGCGTGTAAATGCGCGCGCGCTGTGCCCAGGTGATGCGTCATCCGGACCACGTCTCCTCCTCCGTCTACCTGTGGGCGCATCACGAGAAGATCATCGTCGTGGACCAATCGGTGGCCTTCGTGGGCGGGATCGACCTGGCGTACGGTCGCTGGGACGACAGAGAGCACCGGCTGACGGACGTGGGCAGCGTGACGCGTGCGGTGGCCCCGGAGCAGGTCAGAGACGTGAGCGCACGCGACAGGGTGACACTGTTCGCGCTGAGCTAATCCTGTGTTAACTATACCTCTGTTTCCTCCATAGGCTGCGTCCACCAACGCCTCCTCCAGTAAGGCCGTGCCCTCTGTGGACGGCGTCCCGCAGAGCAATGGACAGGGGACGCTGCCCGGTGACCCGGGGGAGTTACCCAAGCTGAAGGGGATCGGCCGCAGCCGGCGGGCTCGCTTCAGTCTGTACAGGCACCTCCACAAACACACACTGCAGCACGCGGACAGCGTCAGCAGCGTGGACAGCGCGGGTACGTTCACGTGCAAGAGAAAAAGAACGTGGAAGAGGCAGAGAGAGAGAGAGAGAGCGAGAGAGAGAGAGACTTGAAGCTCCTCGGATTTGGCAAAAACACCCTGTGCTACCTCCGCTGTGACATTGTTGTGTTGGTGTGGGTGAGAATGGATGATTCAGAGGCAAAAGATCTTCAGAATAAAAGCACTAAATGCAGCTCTTTACCATCTTGTTTTCTGTGTGTGTGTGTGTGTGTGTGTGTGTGTGTGTGTGTGTGTGTAGGGAGTGGTTCAGTGCGGAGCCTGAAGACAGGTGTTGGGGAACTACAAGGCAATACTCGCTTCTGGCACGGAAAAGACTACTGCAACTTTGTCTACAAGGACTGGATCCAGCTGGAGAAGCCTTTTGATGGTCCGTTACTCACACACACACACACACACACACACACACACACACACACACACACTCTTCATTGTTTCGTTCTTACTGTGTAAGCTCCTTCTCGCCAGGCTCAAATCTTACTTTTATGATTTATTTTTTTTTCCCTCTCAGACAAACAAACGTGATGAAATCTGGAAAATCTGCCTCAGACCCGAGCAGCATACGAAACATTTCATCTTTTTTTTATCCTTCTTTTTCTCTTCATCTTCCCCCATTTCCACTACACCTCCTTCTGTTTTTGTTCCGCCTCTCCTCCCCTGCTTCTGCGCAGACTTCATCGACAGATACACCACTCCCAGAATGCCTTGGCATGACATCGCTGCAGTGGTTCATGGCAGAGCCGCCCGGGACGCGGCCAGGCACTTCATTCAGCGCTGGAACTTCACTAAGGCACTTCAACACACACACACACACACACACACAGGGATCTGTAGCAGCATTTAAAGCTGAACTTGTCTGACCAGCTGAAGTTTTGTAGACTTGTTAAGGGTATTTGATTTTTTTTTCTTTTTTACAGTATTGAAAGTTCAGGGTTGTAAATTACAGGAAAAGTGAGGGAACGCATCCCGTCACTGCACGTGGAAAGAAAGACTCAAATCTTCACACTCTTGTTTTCCATGGAACCAGCTTCCTCCAACCTCGCTGCTTTTCCACCTCTCCTCAGACCGCCTCTATATTTACCCTCTCTGCCGTCCCTCCTACAGATCATGAAGCCAAAGTACCGCTCTCTGTCTTATCCATTCCTCCTGCCCAAGTCCCACTCCAGTGCCAGCGAGCTCAGATACCAAGTCCCTGACTGCACCAATGCCAAAGTACAAGTAAGCGGACACGCCAAGTACACACTTGCTCCCACACGACAGAAGAATATGGTGGGGTTTTTTTCTTTTAAATTCCACAAAATGACAAACTGGGACCTAAAAGCAGACCACGGACCAAACCCCAGAAAAACCCACTGGATGAAAATTACAGAGAAAAATTGGAGAGCACACGGAGCTCTGGTAAACTCCCACTTTCCCACTCTACCCTCTGCATCGTGGTCTGCAGGCTCTGCTGGAGCGAGATAAGAGCGAGCGAGCATTGAAGACCTCTCCACGGGCCAAACACTTACATAACTCCAAAGATGCGATCTCGCCATTGACTTTTAAGGTTTCTTAGCCGAGAGGAACCGACCCTGGAGTGAGATGTTTGACTAAAATAAGAAGGATGCCTCCAGTAATGAGTTCACTGCGTGCAGGAGGCGGTGGTTTCTCTCGCTCGGTGTCACTTATCAAAGGTTGACTTTTTATTAGAACTACTTCTGTTTCTTTGAAACTACTCCTGTAGATACACGTTTTTAAGGATCACGTTTGATTGCTCGCTTTATTTTATCTGCATTCATCAGGAGATGAGGCAACCCTTAAAACAAATGGAAAGCATGATGTAGAGGCCAAGAAACACTGTTTGTATTTCAGATAAATTCAAAAGCATGGCTGTAGTTTTGAGGTTTTTCGGAATGGAAACCTGCCTCTCTGGAGCAGCCTCAGGGTCCTGATCTTGGTCTCATTCTGTTTCCAAGAGACACTACCCTCTGTGTCTAACGACCCTGTGTCCGTGCACTCCAGGTTCTGCGCTCAGCGGCCGACTGGTCGGCGGGCATTAAGTACCACGAGGAGTCCATCCACAATGCCTACATCCAGGTCATCGCCAAGAGCAAACACTACATCTACATCGAGGTAAAGCAGCTTTGTGGCCCCGGTGGGAAACTACTTGACACTTTTGAGACGCGTGTTTTATTTTTTTCTGCTTGCTGGGAAAGAGTCATTCCCCTCAGGTTCATCTGGCCGCGCTCCTGAAACACTGGTGTTGGGCTGCTTCCTGCTGATAACACCAGTGACGCTCCACGGACAGCGACTCTGTCCTCTTTGTTTGGAGGAAAAAACAGTTTTTGTTGCTCCGTGACAGAATTGTTGCTCCGTGTTTTCCTCTGCTTTCAGAACCAGTTCTTCATCAGCTGCGCCGACAACCGAACAGTGCACAACAAGATCGGCGACGCCATCATTGAGAGAATCATCAGGGCGCACAAGTACCTAACCACGCCCCCCGTCTGTGTTTGGTTCCCTGTGATGATGCTGCGTCCTAACGTGTGTGTGTGTCTTCACTCAGGGAGGGTAAGAAGTACCGCGTCTACGTGGTCACGCCTCTGCTGCCTGGTTTTGAGGGGGACATCACCACGGGAGGAGGGAACGCCATCCAGGCTGTCATGCACTTCAACTACAGGTGACGCCATGTGCACTTTGGAGAGCGGGCAAGAGAGAGAAAAACATTTCTAAACTTGTTGTCAATCTCCTGTTTCCTCAGGACCATGATCAGAGGAGAGTACTCCATCATATCGCAGCTGAAGAAGGAGAGTCAGTACCACAATTCTTGATCACCTTCCCTCTTATAGACGCCTGTTGACTGAGTTAGAGCCGTAATGACAGCCTCCTGATTTCCTCCTCTCCCAGTGGACGAGCAGTGGATGAACTACATCTCCTTCGCCGGGCTGCGGACTCACGCTGAGCTGGAGGGACGCCTGGTGACAGAGCTCATCTACGTCCACAGCAAGATGCTCATCGCAGACGACAACACAGTCATCATCGGTTCGTCCCGTCTCTCGTCTGCGTTGTCGCCTTCTTCCCTTTTTTTTTTTTCTCTCTCGCTGTTTTCATCAGTGATTATTTCAGGAAAGCAAACACTCGCACATTTGACACCAGCGAAATGTGACGCAGACAAAAATCTGGCTCTTCTTCTCTTTCTGTCACCGCTGAAAAACAACTTTAGTGCAGAGTGGTATGTAGCTCTGCTACGCCACCTGCTGGCTACAAAGGTGCAGAGCACCATTATTAGAATTTCACAAAAGGCTTTTGTTTACATGCCGGGGAAACAACTGTGTGTTGTTTGTGATTGCTTCAGGTTCGGCGAACATCAACGACAGGAGCATGCTGGGTAAACGTGACAGTGAGGTGGCGGTGATTGTCGAGGACTCTGAGAAGGTGCCGTCTGTGATGGATGGACAGGAGTATGAGGCTGGACCGTACGCACTGCAGCTGCGCCTTGAATGCTTCAGGTGTGTGTTTCACAAAGAAATGCGCTTTACGTAATAAAAATCAGGTGATTGAAGTCATTGTATCCTGCTCCCTTTCTGACTCTCCTTCTCTCTGACCAGGACCATCCTTGGAGGTCACAACGACACCAGCATTGACGCATCTGACCCCATCAGCGACCGCTTCTACAAGGAGGTGTGGATGACCACAGCCGGCCGCAACGCCACCATTTATGAGAAGGTGGGTTGGACGTGAAGCTCATTGAAAAGCTCCTTCCAGATATCTTGGGAGTTCTCAGGCTATGAGATGTGTCTGAAGGTGTTTGCAGTTCAGACGTGTGTGTGTGTGTGTGTGTGTCACTGCAGGTGTTTCGCTGCCTCCCGTCCTCCCTGGTGAGGAACATGTCCGAGCTGGAGCAGTACCAGTCCAAACCGGGCCTGGCCCAGACCGACGCGAGCCGCGCTCAGGAGGAACTGCGCAAAATCCGCGGCTTCTTGGTCCAGTTTCCTCTGGACTTCCTGTCCGAGCACAACCTCATGCCCTCCGTAGGCTCAAAGGAGGCCATGGTCCCCACGGAGATCTGGACGTAAAAAAGGACGCGAAAAAGGTCGCCTCCTACTTGTTATTTCGTCCTGACAGGCGTCTCTGGGCCGCGCCGTCTTCGTCAGGTGGATTTTGTGAGAGGTCATTTCTGACAGTGTGCGATCCAGAGATTGAGAGACGGGAGACAAATCTCTCGAATCCGTTGCCACCGGAAAACACCAAACAGTGGCTGGAAGGGGCCGTAAGCACCAGGGTTAATGAAGAACAGGAAGACTTCTCATCTGAGGAATTCATTATGATCGCATTCAAATTCTGAAGGATCCGAAGGAAAAACGATTTTGAAGGGACCACCGTTCAGCTCTTGGTGTAAGAGTGAATTTGTACTGTTCGGTACCTGCTTGTTAGGCTCGTCAGTGCTGAGTGTGGACAGCGCTGAACTCGTCCACCTGCTGCTTCTTTCATCTCAAACGCGTCTTTAGATCTCAAATACGTGACATGGGCTCACTCTTCACTGTGCTCGCACGCGCACACACGAGACAGTTTTTCTAGTTCTACTGTTCTGCATGAGCTACCTGGATGACTAATGCATGCGCCAATCACAGGGAGCTTTCTGTCTATAAGATGTTTTGTGAAAGGTAACTGTGGACCCAGATCTATTCTACTGAATCACGTTGTTGGCTGCAAAACCTTATTCAACTTGTACTTGTGACTCACGTCACAGGCCGGATGAGACAATCTGCCCGCAAGTTTAAAAACAGCAATTCCTTCTCTGCCCAACAGAGGGTGCCAGCCGCTTAAAAAGACAGCGTGTGACCAGGCGAGGAAGAGTCTGCAGGCGCCTGTTCTCAGTGTGTGTGGGAGAAAATGTGAACAGTGAAAGAGGCCTTGCATGGAATCCCCGTGACAGGACACATTTATTTTTACTGGGACCAGGATAGCGGCGAATGTTAGCTGAAGCGATAATGTTCTGAAACCTCGTGCTTCGTCTCTGCAAAGACTATTATACGAGCTTTTATTGATTTTGACAATGTCGCCTGCGTTTCTTTTTTATCCCCTGCTATCTTTGTCAGTGCAATATTCATGGAACATGAATCATTCAACATTCTTTAAACATTTATCATCCTAATGTCGTATGGATGTTTGTGAATTTCTATTTAAGCCTCTCTTTCTTTTTCATAACCACCACGTGACAAGTCGTTCTCATTTCTCAACCCAACGCTCTTTTTTGTACACTTGATGTTTGTAATTTCTATCCGCACATTTACATACATTTAACAGTGTAACTCAGAAATTATGTGGCTAACAATGAATAAATAACGAACATTAACGAAAGGTGCTGATCTCATTTTCATTGAAAAAAAAAAAGGCTTACATAATGATGGACGGGAACAAGAAGACAAGCCATACAAAGAATTTTCCTTCCAGCAGTTCTCGAGAAATTTGTTATGTAAAGCCTGTACTTATTTCACCTGTGACACATGTAATTATATCTGAAGGAATGAGTGGGGCCTTAATCCTGAAGATAATCTTCTTGTCAGATGGTACATGAGGAAGAAGTGAAAAGAATCCGATAACGTTAGAAGCTGCACTGGGCTGTGGACGCATGCAACTTGTGTGTGGCATTTCTAGTTGTTGTTGTGTCAAATGGGATTAGCAGCATCACGTGTCATGCACAGCAGAGACTTATTGTTGTTCCAACACGTTGAGCCAACAGGTCGATTCCAGAGAAGTGATAAATTGTACTCCTCGAACCTGCGCCAGTTCTTACATAAAGTGTTTCCTTGGAAGACGCTTCATGGCACAGAAAACGAGGCGTGAACTGACTGACTGCTGAATTCTGTCAAGGGTTTTACATCTCATTCAACAACGGCGGCTCAGGTGGAGACTAGTTAAAGTAGTTATAAGTCATAAGTGGCTCTGCATCCTAAATGGTTTGTATTTACCATTTACCCCAACGTTCATGGGGCAACTTGCAGGGCACGCGCGTGGACTGGTGATTTTTAGCATTTTATTTATTTCTCACAGAATAATTCATGAACCTTGATTAAAAACAACAAGAGACTGAAAACTATGTTTGTTCAATTTGGCCTTGGTGGAGGTCGTAGATGTTTTTTACCTCCTGGGTAAATGTAAACATTTAGAACACTGTCAGGTGGTTTATTCTCATTTATTGCACTAATCCGTCGTGTTTTAATCTATATCTACCAATAAAGCTGTCAAGTAAATGAAGAGGACTAAAGTGTAAAGAAAAACTACTCAAGTAAACTACAAATACCTTAAAATGTACTTACTCTGGATATCCCAGGTCAGCCTTCATTTAAAAATACAATCCGTCTGTCATGAGTCGAGGACATTTGTGACTTGGTTCTTGGGAAACATGGGATAAATGTGACAGGTGAATGAACAAGTGATGATTCACCTGTCCACGCTGATTACGTGATTATCTGACTCACCCTACAGGTACTAAAGAACACCAGAGGCAGCTAATGCTAAACATTAACAACATGAAATTTACGGTTTATGAGAAGAATTAGGGCCCCGACAAGGGGAGACATTTGAAATTCTGACAGTTGTTTGTTGTAATTAAATGAGATGTAATTTGTAATTTGGCAGATCTGCAGCACAGTGTTGTTATTGAAAGATTGCATGACAAAATATTAGAAAATATTGAACTTATTTTAGTTCTCTTGAAATGAAATTGCCTCTTGAAATTAGGCAAATGCAATAAAATGACTTTGACTTATTTTGACTATTTTCAACATTTCAACATTTCTTATTGAAATTTTGGATTTTGCTCTCGAAATTGAAAACTGCATCTGATATCTGGACTCCTCTCTGGGCTGGGGAAAAAAAGTTTTTGGAGTCCCATGGTGCCTCAGTAAACTCCGCCCAGCGATGGGCGTGGCTAGCCGCTCTCCTCCCTCCTCCTGAGTATTAACCGGCTGTCACAGCAGCGGCTGGAAGAACCTCCACCTCCTCCATCGCCAGCAGCCTGCTCCCCGTCTCTGTAGCTTCTCATCCCGCAGACATGGAGCTGGAGGGGCGGATGTACCCGGCGCTCTCTCCTCCCTGCTAGCCGCCAGCTCCCGGCCCGCTGCGCTCCAGAGGAGGTGGAGCAGGAGGACGCCGATTCGATTCCGTGTGTGGCAGAGGCATCGCTGTGCAGGAGAGAGAGAGGGAGGTGGGGGACAGCAGAGGACCCACACCGTCGTGACAGCAGAGGCCGTCTCAGGATATCAGGGCAACCGGAGAGCGGCTCCTCGCGTCCTCCTCCACCTCCTCCATCATGGCGAGCGACTCCCCGGCGCGGAGCCTGGACGAGATCGACCTCTCCGCTTTGAGGGTGAGGAGATGCTCCCGACATGTTCTGCGTGTTATTTAAAACACTCTAGCGTGTGTGTGTGTGTGTGTGTGTGTGTGTCTCCTGCCTCCTCTCCTCCTTCCTTGCACCTGACTGCGCGCAGCCCTGGAGCACGCGTGCAGGAGGCGGATGTGTGGGAGACGAACATCCATCCTCCCTGTGTCAAATTATAGATCCCATTATATACATGCATGTATTTATAGACCCACTGCTGGTCTGGAGCCGCATTCAACTCAGTGTGTGTGTGTGTGTGTGTGTGTGATTCTGCTGACCTGGATAAGGGGGGTTTGTGTTTCTTCTTTCACTGAACCAGGCCTTGAATCAGACAGCACAGGAATTTAACCCCCTCACTCTCTCTCTCTCTCTCACACATACACACACACACACACACACACACACACACACTTTGAGAAACTCATTTGATTTAAATTTCAAGTGATTATTTGCCCACATTTGTCCCGCATCTGCTGTTTGTTCTGCTTCATGTGCTGAATGAAGCTTTACATGCTGCAATAGCCAGTTCTTTTGTTCATTGAATGTGTTACGCCAACACACACACACACACACACACACAAACACACACTGATTCTCCAGGGCTGATGTGTGAGAAGCTGTTACTTGTTTTCACATGTCAAGTTTTTATTTATGGACATTAGCTGCTGTAGCGTGTGTGAGTGTGTGTGTGTGTGTGTGTGTGTGTGTGTACCTGTCGTCACTGTAGGCTCCTCTCCATCAAAGCAGAAGCTTGGATACTGCAATACCCAATTCTTTTGTTCATTGACTATATGCTGCAAACACAAACACACACTCTTTTCTGTCTCTCTCCCTCACACACACACACACACACACACACACACACACACACGTTTATGCCTGAACACCCATGTTTTCCGCTTGGCTTGCCATGCTGCGTGTGTGTGTGTCTCTGCTGTGTAGGTGTCTGCCAGACACAAGTAAGGGATGCTGCACATGAGGGACAACAGCTTCAGCTGCAGCTCAGAGACACCACACACACACACACACACACACAATGCAGTTGTTGTCTGTCCACCCCTTACCTGTGTCCTTGTCGGGCCGGCTTGTGTCTGCTTGTCTGCCTCTCCAGCCCCCGCTCTCGTCTGTCTCTGCACGTCTCGCCGTGCTGTTACTGCTTCATTTACAACTGTTCATCCAAAGCAGGGACGATGGGTGTACATGTCACCCCCTGCTGCTTTCCATCAGTTTGATCACCTGTTCCTGCACCCTCTGGTCTGACCGACTCCTCGTCTCACTGCCGGCTGCCCCGAGGTTTGCACCCACGGTGCGTTCCTCGCTGATGGGGGAGAGAACAGAAAGGAGTGCGTGAAAGAAGAGTAGGAGGAGGAGGAGGATGCAGAGACAGTAGATGAGGAAGAGGAGGGAAGGGCCTGTGGGCTGACGGTTTCGCCATGCATGTCCCATGATTTCAGAGGCATGTGAAGCGCCTGTCTCTTCCTGTGAGTCACAGGCAGCGACGACGGGAACACACGCGTGTCTTGTTTTATTTTAATTTTTTCTACGCAAGTTCTTGAAAAACGATCCATCATATGACACCGTCTTTACTGTTGTCAGTAATTTCCCTATAAAACCGCTTCTCCCCTGTCCCGCAGGTGCGAGGTGACTCATTTCAAACTCTTATTTTTTAACAGTTGAGCTTTGTTTGCAATGTCACATTGTGGTTGGATTTTTTTTGTCCTCACTCCTGCCCAAACGTGTATTCCGACTTCTCTGGAAAGGAATGGCGGTATGATGGCGTCCTCCAGGGAAACAGGCCTGTCCCCGTCTCTGCTCCCCTCCTTCATATTTTATCATCTTTTCACTGTGCATCTCTGCTCATCATGACACACACACGCTCATGTGACAGCGTGCAGTCAACTACTGGAGTGGCTAGACAGGAAGTAGGTCAGCTGGCTGGTGAGATGGGGAGGGGGTGGCTGATTATCATACTGGCATTGGTGGTGATGATGGGGGATTGTGTTGTTTGTGTGGGTTTGCTGTGGATGGGGGGGGGGTGATCAGGGGATCATCTTTTCACTGTGCATCTCTGCTCATCATGACACACACACGCTCATGTGACAGCGTGCAGTCAACTACTGGAGTGGCTAGACAGGAAGTAGGTCAGCTGGCTGGTGAGATGGGGAGGGGGTGGCTGATTATCATACTGGCATTGGTGGTGATGATGGGGGATTGTGTTGTTTGTGTGGGTTTGCTGTGGATGGGGGGGGGGTGATCACTGAGCAGAGCTGGCTCATGCACTCTGCCGCGTTGAGGAACGCTGACCGTGCCTCACATGCACACGTACACACACGCACACAAAGAGAGAAGGAGCAGACACAAAGAAACAGACGGAGCCGAGTGGGGAGAGAGAAGTGGTTTTTCATGTTTGCTGTCTCTGCACTTTTCCCGTCTTTCCTCCATCTTACTCCTTGTGCCTTCCCTGGGCCTCGGTGACATTAGCCTGTGTCACGCATCAACCCCCCGGCAGCACCTTTGCACACGCGGCGTGTTTCAGAGCAGGAGAGGCCAAATTTAGAGGCGCATCACGGCTGTTTCCTGTCCCGCCGCGGCCAAAAAGAACCCGAGAGGTGGAAACCGCTGCGGTCTTCATACAGGCGGTGGTTTTGATTAGGGCAACGGTGGGCGCACGTGCACACACACGCAGGTCAGAAGCGTCAGAGGCACGGGTTTATCCAGTCAGCTGACGGGAGCAACAGATGGCAAACCAGCAGGAAGTACAGCCACAGCACCACACTCACACTGGCAGCAGCCTAATGTGCTGTGAAGGGACTCAGGTGTGAGATCTGTGATGAAAGCGGGAGCAGGTGAGGATGAAGGCATGGCTGGCGACGCGGTCAGAGGGAGACGGAGACAAAGACGCGGTGGGAGAGGGAGGGTTTGATGGATTTGAAGGGAGGACGTGGGAAGCTCTTGAGGGAGACGGTGAGAGAGAGAGACAGACAGAGGGCATGGGAGAGGAGGAGGAGGAGGAGAAGAAAGCCCAAGAGCCTCTGCTGAAGGTGGCGATGTGACCAGTGACCAAAGTAGTCCGAGGCTTAGGCCCCACTCCAGAACCCCCCCCCCTTCCTTCTCCATTCCTTGTTGCCCAGTAAGGCCACATTCCTCGGCCCTCCACCATGGACGCCATAGTAACGGGGCCACAGCAGCGCCCAAGGCTTACACAGAGCTTATTCATGAATAGTCTATATACTGTATGGCAGTCTGTCGCTGAGAAATGCCCCTCTACCTCCCCCCCCCCCCCCCCCCCCCCCCCCCCCCCCCCCCCCCCTTTCCTTTTTTTGCCCTTTTTCCCCCCCCCCCCCCCCCCCCGAGTCACCGATGGAGCCACGTCAAGTCTCTAACTCTGAGTCTGGCTCGCACAAACAGCGCCATGGTGGCTCTGAGATAAGGAGTCGATGATTTAAAGCTGCCTAATTCCATTAGTGATCGCAGGCGCTGCGATGGAAATGTGTATTTTTAAGTGAAAGTAAGGCAGCACTCAATACTTCCAGCGATACCACCAGTTCATTTTGTAAACCATCTTCAGGGGAACAGTCATCACAGTGTTATCTACATGCTCTTGATTTCCTAATGATTCTTTAAAACGAGCTCAAATAACGTGCCGATCTGCAAAAAATGTCGGCGGAGCATAAAAACATAAACGAACCCTGTGATTCTCTGGATTTCTAACATTAAGCGTAATATTTCAAAGAGGGATTTATTGATTCATTGAGCATAACATTGCACGCACAATATTCGCTTTCATATCCCTCTCATGCTCCAACACTTGCACTCCATCTGAAGCGCTCGGAGGAATCATGTGCATGTAAACAAGTCCATAGTAGGAGCTGATTCCCTCTGTCTGACTCACGCGGTGCAGCGAGAGAGAGAGAGAGACAAGCCAAAAATTGGAGAAAAGATGAATGATGATGGGAACAGAGGTGACAGGAGAAGGTGCGAGATGACAAGCGTGGCGGCGACGGAGCGACGAAGGGTGCGAGGAGCGGACGGGTTCATCGGCGTCGCCAGAACAAACCGCGTGGGGCGCGGATCATCTCCTGCGGGCTGCAAATCTGTGATTAAGAGCTGACTCCTGCTAGTGTACTGTACGTGTCTGGGTGAGATGTCCTGGGCATTAGGCTGCCACAGCGCCTCCTTGTTAAAACGCAGGCTGCGGAGAGCCACGTTGTTAAGTGTAAGTGGTTTTTAGAAGGAGCAGACCCGGCCCCAGCTTGACTCCCATCATCCTCTTAGGGTCCCTAATTCAATCCCCCTCACTTCTCTGTAATTCACTTTCTGCAGACACTAACAGCAGCGCTCACCTGGCCGCTGCGCTGAAACGCGCACTTTACGTTCACACGGGACGCGGAGACTTCATCTCCCTGTCACTCTCGCGTGGGTATTTAACGCAATTAATGGATCACCAGGTAAAAGCGGTTCACCTGCCAGCGCTCAAACTGACGCCCTTGCTCTCAGATGTTGTCTGCTGCCAGCTCTCCTCCTCTCTGGCACTGGTCCATTGTTTTGTACGTCCAGTCTGTCAACACACAGACCAGAGAGTGCCAGGTAGCAGATGACAGGGTGAAATGTGCCAAAGTAACTGGATCACCTGCGAGTGAGAAGAGTTATTGTTCGGCGGTGAGGATGAAGGCTCGCATGTGGAGTGGAAGAACAAATGCAATCAGTGGAAGCCATCACGCATGCAAAGAGGCCTTCGCAAGAGCTCCATGCCCTGCACTCTAAAACCCATTATTCCTAATGGCCTCTGCTGCACACGGGCCGATATTCAAATAATGGATCCAGCAGCGTTGCGTCCACCTCTGTTTCGGATTCGTCTTCATCCCAGTTTTGCTGGAATGACGCTTTGGCGAGATAACGTTGTTGTTCCTCACACTTGGAGATAAGTGGTGAGTGAGGTTAAGCAAAGCGAGTTGTGTGTTTTTTTTTTTTAAAGGCAGTCACGAATCACATGTTCGCTGTTGTTGCGTGAAGAGCCCTGAGAGTCAAACCGTTCCTTAGAGCGTCACTGTGGCTTTGGAAAAAGTCCCGATGTCAGAGTGACTGTGTTTGTGTGTTCGTCTCCTCTCGATCACTTCCTCTCTCAGCACCCTGAGTGTTGTCTGACGCGGCTATATTTATCACCATCCAGCTATCCAGCAGCACTGTGACTCAGTGGCGACCGGCGAGGTCATGTGTCCGTCAGGTGACTGCGAAGCGCTCGGGCACGGCCGCAACATGGTGGGAAAAGGGAATTCTCAAACCACAGGCGTGGACCCGTGCTGACGCTGACGCTGACGAAGCCTGAGCGCTCGCTCTGCGAGTGGCCTCTGAAATATGAATGATACCGTGCTACATTTTTATCAGCGCGCCGGAGGACATGTATGAACTGGAGCAGCAAAAAACTGCACTCGTTCTGTACGCTGCACATGGAGGGACGCAGGGCTGCGTCTCTCAGTGCTTGAGGGTTCTATATGCACACATGCATTTACTGAATACGCCTGTATGTGCGCATGTACATGTGCATGGCTTTTTTTTTTTTTTTAAAGAACTGTTTGACTGTTGAGTAAAAGCGAAAAGATGGAAAGAGCGCATCCGGGGATGTGTCTGGGGAGCTGCTGTCAGGACTTTGTATGCAGCTCTGAGAGTTAATTCACACAGCTGCCAAACACACACACACACACATGCACACACATATGCACAGAGGTGTGGGGAGGAAGACTCTCCGTGCATGAGCTCAAGGTCTGATAGCAAGGTGAACACTCGCACTGCCTGCAGAACGCTGCTGTCTGCACTCCTGAAAGATGCTCACGGCTCTTCTGACCGGCGCTTTTGGCACGTACACACGCATTTAATACGACACACTCTCTTCATTTTGTGCCCACTCATACTTGTTAGAACATTTGAACACTCGCCCTTGTGTAGGAGTGTGGCTGTGGCACAGCGTGTGCGTGTGTGTGTGTCTCTGGTGATGAGAGTGCGAGACAGCGGGAGGATGTACTTGAGACAGAGTGTGAGAGATGGAGTCTGTTGTTGTTTTGTGTGTTCGCATGCGAGAGAAAGTTGCGTGCGTGCGTGCGCGCGTGTGTGTGTGTGTGTGTGTGTGTGTGCATCGCGCAACAAAAGGGGGAGGAGGAGAACGACAGGAAAAGGAAGGAGAGTGCAAGAAAAGCACGAGGCCCTGTCTTCAGAAACAGCTGACAGGTTGACAGGTCTGCTGAGATGCACAGAAACAGACAGAGAGACAAAGTGAAAGTGGGGGGGATAAAAACACATATAAGAAAGATTCTTATGCGGCTCTTCTTCGCTTTGGCCACAGCCCTGTGTCATTTCCTTCCCCCTGCGTCGGCACACGCAGAGCTGCATGTTGAGCCAGGGAAGTTAGCTGCAAGTTCAAGTGAAAGAATTCACAGATGTGCCATGAAAGAGAAAAGGAGTGAGAGAGAGAGGGAGAGAGAGCAGCACAGGCAGTGACATAAAGAAGAGAGGACAGGCCCCGACCGGGAGAGGCAGCAGAGCGAAGTGATGAGGTTAGAGTCGAGAGAGACGAGACGGAAAAGCGGGCGCATGTGTGAGGCTTTTCAGAACGGAAATAAAGTGATGCTTTATTGAGAGGGGAGCGGCCTGTGAGGAGGGCATCGTGTAATATCATCTGTTCTCCAGCAGTTAATTCCAGAGGTTCCGCAAAGAGCGCGTGCAGAAATTATTTTTAAACGTCCCTCGATGACACTGCAGGGCCACTTTCAAAAGAGGAGGGGGGGGGGGTGAAAAATGACTTTCAATATTGGTCCATCTCAAGCTGGTAACCTACATTAAAGTGTGCAACACGTGCACTTTGAAGTGGCTATGGGCTGAAGACCAGCTTCTTAAAAACTTTACAACAGCACCAGGGTCAGTAGAGACAAGGCCCTCTGTGTGTCTGGGGGACGGCTGGAATGAGAGGGGTGTTGGAAAGAACTCGTCCGGGGCTCTGACGTGAATGAAGGAAAGACCCAGAGATAAAAGAGTGAGAGAGACAGACACAGAAGCTGCTGGAGAAGAGAGAGTGTGAAAGAGAGAGCAAGAGAGAGAGAGAGAGAGAGAGAGAGAGAGGGGAAGAGGGTGAATACCGGCTATTGTTGCAGCAACACACAGCAGAGAGGAAGGGGGAGGTGTGTATGTGTGTGTGTGCACAGGGGTCAGTGGGTTTTATGCACTGTTCGAGCTTCGTCAGAGACGAGTCGAGTTCCTTCGTTGGCGACCCGGCAACTGTGGCCTGAAAAGTATTGGCTGTCATTAGACGCAAGCCGAAAACAAAGCAGCGCTGCGGCTCAGAGCGGCGCACCGACACCTGGAGAGGCCGCGGCGGTTAGCAGCCCACTGTCGAAATACGGATATGAAGACAGAGGGCTCTGTCTAATACCTGGCACGAGGCGGTGGGACACGAGTTTCTTTCACTCCAACTCATATGACCTTTGTCAGACCTGAACCTGGGCTGCAGGGGGTGTCTCCCATGATTTGCTCGTCTGTGTGAAGCGAAACCATTTCGCTCTGTGTTCTCTTTTATTCTCAGATTAATCCAAACATACCTGCACATGTTCCACCCCCAAAAAAACTCCCATGATTCATTCCCATACTTGTGCACCAGGTGCAGCAACATTTTTTTTGTTTCTTTTTCTTCTGTTTGTTGCTAGATCCTGCTCTTTAGACCGTGTGCATGGATAATTAAAAGCCCCCTGACCCCACCCCTGGTTTCTACCTTTTCCCACGCTGTTTGACTCAAATGTTTCCTTCATCAGCTCCTTACACGTTCGCTCTGTTCCCTTTTGTCCCTCCAGGATCCCGCTGGCATCTTTGAGCTGGTTGAGCTGGTGGGGAACGGCACCTATGGGCAGGTGTACAAGGTAAGAACATACACGACGCAGCACACGGCGCGTCTGATGAAAGGCTTGTTTATTCCCTCCCAAGTAGCCCGTGTGGAATAAAGAATATGTGCACCGTGACTGAACGAAGAAAGGAGAAGACGGGAGATAAAAGCTTGAGAGAAATGGAGCGAATGTAAGAGAGACTTCAAAGCAGAGAGAAGTCGAATCTGGGACACGTTCAAGTGCTTTTAGGAGAAGCTCTTGTCGTCCTTCTCTTGTGTGTTTACATTTGTTTCTATACCTCTGCGCCGGGTTCTTTTTTTCCCCGCTGAGGAGAGAGAGAGAGAGGCAGTAAGGGGAAGTGCTTCTCCAGGACGCAGGAAGTGCCTGTGCTCGAGCTGACGTTGTGACATCACTGCGGTCTGAGGTCGTTGCTGTCAGCTGGCCGTCGTTTGAACACTATCTCTCCATCCACGCCACGGCCTGAACTTCCTCCCCCCCTCAGCGACGGCCTGTCATTCTGTGGTTGCCGCTTCCCTTTCCTGATTCTCTCCTCTTCACCGGCCTGTGGCGCGGCGTCCAATCTCCTCTGTGCCGAGTGCACGCACGTTAGCTCAACTATGTGAGCGTATGGACACCTGAAGGCCTTCCTGTTTGTGTGTGTGTGTGTGTAATGGAGCAAAGAGTGAAGGTCAGCTGATGATGGAGACGGGCCGCTCTCACAGCTGATTGGACTAGATGAAAGGTCGGGCCGAGGTCGGACGTGCGTCTCCATGCTTCCAGAAATAATTTGACATCCTCGTGTGTGTGTGTGTGTGTGTATGTGTGTGCGTAAGTGACACAAGACAGGAGAAAACACAAAGGGAATGGAGTCCAGGAGAGTTATGTGAATCCATTTATTGCTGACTCCGCTGTCTTGGTGAAAGTCACGGCTCATTTACTGGCTGACATTCAGCCGGTCCGCTCCTTATACATTACTGAGCCGCAGATCGCCAACGGCAACAGCACCGGCCTGTTGGGTCCCGGCAGCTGGTCCACTGTGGTTTTTGAATGTGTGAGAGCAGAGCTGGTGCTGGAGTTTAATCCATCATCGGCTCAAAGAATCAAACTCTGACTGTTCTATTTTCCTGTGTTTTTTTTTGTTTTTTTTTTCTGTTTAACTTTTTTATGCCGAATTTAATGAACGCCACACCTACAAAGCGCTAAAGGAATCTTTTTCAAAGCTGAGGAGGTGCGACCTGAGGTGAAGGGTTTTAAGATGTTAATCAGAAACTCGTGTGCATCATCATATTATTTTTTCATTATTTATGGTCCTGAGGTTCAATCAAGAAAATAGTTGCTGTATTAATTGATGGATGAAAAGAAGTGTTTTTTTCGATCTGCAGAACTGATCCTCATATTGCTGGTGCAGTTATTCCTGTGTGTGTGTGTGTGTGTGTGTGTGTGTGTGTGTGTGTCTGTGTCTGTGTGTGTGGTCAGGACGGTGTTTTAGGCCAGTGATGATTCAGGCCCAGTAATGTACCACACAGCTGCAGCTCTGTGAGTCTGGGAGAAAGAGATAACAGGTTTATCAACAGTTCCACGAGCCCATCTAGTTAAATGATACAGATCTGCCCCCCAGTGCTCTTTCCTCTCTTTCCTCCATCTCTCCCTCTCTTTTCCTTCACACACACCTACCATCCCTCCTCAATTAACAACAGGCGTGGGACGTTCTTCCAGGTCTCGTTTTTTTTTTTTTTTTTTTCGCAGTTTCTCTTCTTTTTTTCGTCCAAGCACGGTGACAGACGAGAAAGCCGCAGCGTAAAGATAATTTTAGCTTTGGCTCCGGCTGCCGTCGCCCTCTCTCATCTTACATCTCCGTGGCGTCTCACACTCTCCTTGTTTTTCCTCCTCTGTCTAATCATCGCTCCTCCGTTGCGCCTTCATCCCTTCCTTCACTCGCCTCTCTCTTATCAATATGTAATTGAGTTTTTCTTTCAGTTTCCCCTGGTTTTTTGGTTTGAAAGTTCCCCTGCGAGTCTCGCTCGGGGGAGCGGCCTCTGCCTACAGAACGTGTATATATAGCTTCCAGTGGCTGCTCTAAAAGGGCCATAAATAGAGAACATGGGTAATGCTGAATAATTGAACACATTCTCTCTCCTCTCCATCCTCCACGCTCTCCCCCTCCCTCTCTCCTTCTGTTGACACATTCTCCTCTCGTCATCTGCCATCCATCGCTCCCTCATTGGTATTTCCTCCCTTTACTTTGCCACGTCTCTCTTTCCTCAGACCTCATCTTTCTGTCTCTCGCTCCCTCCTCGGGCCCGCTATCTTTTTTTTTCTTCTTTATTTCTACACTCCCCCCCCCCACCCCCCATCTCTCCCTTCTCTCTTTCATTCGGAACCCTGTGAATATTTGATGGGGATTACGGGAATTGCAGTTGTCGGAAGCAGCTGCGCTCACCCCACCGTGGCAGAGGCGGGATCGAGATGCCGCCATTGGACACGAGGAGTTATTGAGTGACGGACTCATTGATTGACTAATTGATTAATCGCAGCTCCTCCTCGTCCCCGCGCGAGAGAAGTCATCTCTCTCCTTGATGGACGCAAGGACGAAGCGAGGGGACAGCTAATCATACCTCAGTCACACGAACACAAACACAGTATCGACGCACGCGATCACATACAGGGAAACACGTTCGGCCCGCCACCTCTCTGGCAGCAACGAATTGTTTGCGTGCACGTGTGTGTGTGTGTGTTGCTTTCTCATTGCACTCTCTCCATGACTCTGCTGTCTCCATGCAGGAGAAGGAAGAAGGAAGCAGGCAACCAATCTTCCACGCCGCTCCTCCTCGGGCAGAGTGCTCTGTACACTCTTGAAATATTCACCAGTCCCTCTGACTCACACTTATACACACACGCACACACACACACATACACACATGCATGCATGGTGGAGCGAAGGTGACGGCTGGGGACCTGGGCCGTATGGGCTTTTAGGTCTTCATCCGCTGTGACAGCGACTCGGAACAAAGTGCTTCGGTGTGGTTTCCATTTGTTGCAGCAGTGTGTGTGTGTGTGTGTGTGTGAGAACAAAGAGTTTGAATCAGCGTGTGTGTGGTGACTCGGCCTCGTGTTCGTCTGCCTGCGTGTTTCCTGGAGGCAGGAGAGGAGTAAGGATGTTTGCGTGTGCATATTTGAACAGGTCGCCTTGTTATGAGTTTCTGTTGTTTTCAAAAGTGATGTACAGATAAGACCCCCCCCCCCCACACACACACACACACACACGCACGCACACATACAGTTCCGTTATCTTCTCTGATAATCTTGTTGCCATGGTATTTTGGGGTCTGTAAGCAAATGGATTGCATCACAGCTCAAAGAAATACTTTATCTCACATTCTTCCTTTTGTTTCATTTCTCTTCACCATTTTAAACGTACACTGTCCCCATGTGTTTTCTAGCCCGACCCACCTCTCCTCCTCCTCCTCCTCCTCCTCCTCCTGCTCTCTGAAGAAAAAAAACACAACTTCAAAGTTGTGTTTTTCTCCCTCTTCCTTATCTGCTGGAAGTCACGCTGCAAAGGACTTTGGGAGATTTTTCTCTCCACATGCTCACCACAGCCGCCCTTCTCCTACACACACACACACCTCTGAGAAGCAGCGTGACGTGTGAGAGGCTGAAGGTGGATGGATGATGGAGAGACTTCATTACCCTCTTCCAGCTGGTGAATCGCAGTTCAGCTTTTACTATTTAAATATTCTTTAGGACTTGTGTACTTACTTAAAACATACTCCTGGAGATTGTTATTGTTCACTCAATAAGTTAGTCAATAGGATTAACATGAAGGTTAATCAATTCCCAGTTTCCTGGTTGATAAATGTTTCCTGCACCGCTAAGACCAGAGCCTCCTCACTGGCCGCCGACCTTCTCACGCCTTCTGTGATGCAGCCGGTGATAAAATACTTTATTAAAAATATCTCGTCCAGTCCCATCATGTTTTATCTGCTCGTTTACTGTAGTTGTAAAAAAAAAGATAATTAGCGGACTTGGCTTCTGATTAGAGTCATCAGCGGTTACAGGTCTGCCAATTGTTTTTTTGATGAATCAATTCGGAGCGACTATAAACGAGAACTGCTGAGGCAGGGAATTTAGAGAGAATGGCCATTGTAAGTTTGTCCAAAGAAGTGTTTATAGAGAAAGTAAGAAAGCCACGTCTTTTTAAAAAAATTTTTTTTTAGCCAGTTTCTGACATGTCTGGACTCTCTCCAGTGGTTCGCTTTCATGTTTTTTTTTTTTTTTTTTTACAAAGGAAATGAAGGTGATAAATAAAAGCCCAGGTGCTGTAATTTGTGTGAGACTGAGACCGTTACTCATCCTCAGCCCCTGATAGGAAATGCCCACTGTATCAGTAACGCACAGTTGGCCCTATAGAGCGCTGACCCTGGTAAATGAAGAAGGAATGTGCTACTGGTCACATTAGCGCTAATGGAGGTGCTGTCAGGTCTCAGCTGGGAGGGTCTGTGGGCGGCGGGGCTCGGTGATGGTTTGTGTGGCCAGTAAGTGGATGTGTGTTTGTGTGATGTCCCGTCCGTCTCTGGAGTCCTTATGAATGAACTGTGAACCGTTTCTGAGACGGAGGCTGCTTGTTACCGTGGGAACAGCAGATGTGCTCGTTCTGCCCACACATGACGCAGGCGCACGCTCACATCTGGCAGTGGATTCATTAGCCTACCCCCCCCCCCCCCCCCCCCCCCCCCCCCCCCCCCCCCCCCCCCCCCCCCCCCCCCCCCCCCCCCCCGCTCCCTCTCTTCCCCAAGGCCACATGCCCCACTTACCCACAATTCACTCCTGCCACAGTACCCGGGGTCAGTTACCCACGCCTCATGTCAACAACAATCTCTCTCAGTCTCGCCTGGCCTGTGTGTTTTCCTCTGTGATCCCCGCTCTGTAATTGACGGTGTGCGTCGTTAAGAGCTGTTTAACCCTGCCGTTCCTCCCACTGTCTCCCATCAATAACTCATACTGGCCTTGACTCTCTCTATTACTCTTTTTTCCCTCCGTCCTCTGACGTTGTTTTTCCACCTTCCACCTCATTTGTGTTTTTCGCTGCTCGTACTCCATCTTCTTCGTTTCTGTCCTTCTCCGTGCCCTCGCTCTGCTGTGCCCCCCCCGCCCCCCCCTCTGCGGGTTGGTTCAGTAAATCAGCTCAGCTGTTCATTTGACCTCCAGAGCCGCTGGAGCGTGATGCCGATGTGCTGAACCTGCTGCTTTTGCCTCCTCGCCTGAACACTCCTACTCCTGGGTTGTTGTGTCCTCTCGCCTCCAGTCGCGTGTCTGCCCGTTGGATCGACCACAGCGCCGAGGCCGGGCCCATAAATTTCACAGACTGACTGACGAGGTCATGCTATTGGTCAGCCGAACGCTGGGTGATGAGTCATGACGTGACGCCATTGGTCGGCCGATGTCGACTCATTGGCTCCTTCAGAACAGCTCGGTGAACACGCGTCTCTGGCTCAGTGCTCTCCCTCAAAGCATTTACTGAACCTTTTGAATCATTTATTTTCCGACATCTGAATTTGCAAATGAATGAGAATTTGACTACTTTTCTGCGAATGGGAGCTGCACCTCGCTCTGCTGTATTAAGATAGAGACAGAACTTTACACAGCCGAGGTCATTGGCTCCGTTTGCCAGGTGTTTATTTATTTCTCATCTCAGTGTGCTGAATAAGAAACAGACACGCGGCGAAAGGGATGAAGACAAAAGTTGAAATTAGAGTAATGAAATTAGCCGTGGTTATAAGAAAGAATTTCACGCTGCAGAGCGACAGAATGATTTTTAAAAAGCACGGCAAGTAGAGCAGAGGAGAGGGAGTCTGTTCACATCATGAATCAGCTGTTTTTCGCAAAACGCAGAATCCGTCTTGTGCTTCTCTTTGTTGGGTCTGTGAGGATGCTCAGTTTTTAGAACAGTACAGTAGAGTGGGTGGCTGGGTGAACAGCCAACTGTGTGAATTAATCATGAAGTGCATTAGTTTAGTCAACCTTTAAATGATTTAGAGCCTGACCGAGGGAATCTGTTCATACTGTTAGAGCAGATCCTGCAGCTGTTGATAACAACATAAAGCAGTTTATATGGGTGGGTGGCGGGTTCGTATCTCAGTTAATGTGGGTCAGCTGTAAATCACCTCTCCAGTAACATGATGATAATAGAAATGTGCAACTTTGAGTTCTGCCCTGTTTCTGTTTCCTGTTTTGTTTTCTCCGGACCTGAGCTTCTCAGACTTAAACCCGTTTTTCTGTGCTCGCGCTGGTGATTATTATTTCGCCAAATCCCGTCCCTGACCCCGGCTCGGTCTGATTCTTGGGCGCTCGTGTCCACGGCGGGCTGGTTAATGAGCTTGTTGCACCGTGAGCGGGCAGGTTAATGAGCAGCTATATTTCAGACTGCTGATAGATTATTGTTTCAATAGGCTTAAGCCGATAAAACCAGTTCATTCAGAGTGGAATCAACACTCAGCGCCTCTCCTCCCGCAGACGGCCCTCGCCCATCAATAACAGCCCTCTGGTCTCTGCCACAGATCGTTGCGCTCATCCTCCCTCTCCTCGCCTCTTTCTTCTCTCCTTCTTTCATCACTCCTCCCCTCTCTTTACAGCCTCCTTCTCCCACAAACTCTCCCGCTTGTATACGTCTCCCTCATCTTCACCGGCTCTCGTTATGGCTGGCTCTCCTTTTAAATCTCTTCCTGTCTCAATCTGTCTCCCTCCCTTCCCCTCTCATGTGAGAGAGCAGCCTCGGGGTGCTTCTATATTTCCTGGGCAGTGCACAAGTAGATTGGAATGGAGGCCTTTGTCACTTTTATTTACTGCCTCGCTGATTCCACAACAGTGTGCCCGCACTTGGCTGTGTGTGTGTGTGTGTGTGTGTGTGTGTGTGAGCACAGAATGATTGCAGGTGTTTGAACTGCAATGAGGTGTGGCTGCGAGCATTGCCCTCTTATTTCTTCGGCGTCCTTTGAGCAGAACTACATTCGGAACATTTGTTAGACCGCAGTAGCTTTAATTCTGCATCAGCCTCTGCCGCCGAGGATGCTGGGATTGGAAACCCACAAACTAGAACCAGCGGGTGTTTATACACGGGCACAGACTGAAACCCTCTCTGTCTGAAATACCTCAACCCTATTACAGTTTGGTGTGAGAGAGGCAGCAGTGGGCCACCTCCCCCTGGGGCCTCCCTGTCAGAAGGAGAACCTACATGTATAGAGTCAAAGCCCAGGGGCTCGTCCCGTGTAGCCCACTTCTCCCCCAATGATACGGTTACCATGCCGACAGGCCCTGTGCCAGGGGAGGATGCTTCGATGGCATCCACTGACTTCTTGCCTGATGTCTGTCTGTGTGTACGTTTGTGTGGATTATCATGGCGGCACAGATTAGGATTAGAGCGTGACCCATTTACGTTTTACAAAAGGATCGGAAACACAATCTGGCAATTTATTCCCAGTGCAGCAAGTGTGTACGTGCGATGCTTTCACGGGCTTTAGCTCCTGACTTCCTGTTTTCTTTGCAAGCCCCGGACATCTGAAAAATGAAATTAAGCAAAAGAAGAAATGGAAAAAGAAATGAAGTAAAATTCTTCCATCTCCTGTCCTGACTGTGGCCACAGGTCGAACTGGGTTCAGATTTGCAGATTTGAAAACCCAGGTTGTCTACCAGTGCACAGTTTTCCCCTGATTGCATAGTCCGTATTTTGTGTAAAAGCAGAACAGTCCAGCCCACGGGATCGAAACCAAAACCAATAACAATCTCTCCAAACCCACCTGGACCAGTTTGTGTAAACAACAGTCTGATAATAAAGGTCTATTTATAGCAGTGGATAAAATGCTCTGTTGAGAGAACACAGGTTTTCTAGACACTCAGAAAGCGCTGTTAACAATTTATTCACTCTTGTAAAAGTTTTCAGGAGGTTGTAGCCAGTTACATCAGTTTTACAGATATACACTACTATACGTAACTTGTAAACTAGTGTTCAATAAAATAAAAAAAAAAATGTTTCTCTGCATCCTTAATTTTACTTCAGGAAACGCGGCCCACCTACTATAAACCGTAAATCTCTAGGGGCTGCCCCTGCAACTATAATTGAACAATCCACATTAATGAACTTTAATGTAACTTCCTGCAAGGTGATTTTTAATCTTAGTGAAATGCGTAAAAACCAATGGCTCCCTGGAAAGTATGAAATTAATCTTAATCATCTTTTGAACACAGTAATGAGATTTGTAGTTAATGGGCCTAAACCCTTATTAATTTTTTCCTAATATTAGCCGTCATTTCCACACCTAATTCTAAGGAAGGATTATTTATTAAATCAGAAAGCTTGTTTGACATGTTGTTGAATTCTGAAACAGCAGTCGTTCTGTCAGTGAACTGATCCTCTGTCCTTCCACTCCCTCATTTCTCAATCACTTCTTCTTCTTCTTCCTACTCTGCAACTCTCCCATATCAGGACAGTCTCATATGCCCTGTGTGTGTGTGTGTGTGTGTGTGTACATTTAAGTGCACACTGTACTCTGGCCATCTAAGACCGTTGCTAGGCTACAACAGGAAGTGTCCTGCATAGTAAATGTGTCCGCAGAGGGGGGTCTGTGTAATTGACTTGGCAAGGGCGTAGACGAGCATGCAAAGAAACGAAATACACAAATACACACGCGCTGGAGAAACACTTCATCCTCTCTCTCTCTCTCACACTCACACACACACACACACACACACACACACACACACACACACACGCACTCACACATCCCAGGGTATCATGACATCCATCAGCAGGTTGTATTAAGGCAGGTTGGTCTTGTCCAACTGAGGCGGCAAGAGAGTGATGAAGATCTCCACTGTAGCCTGCACTGTGCATGGCGGGGTGTGTTGTGTTGTGTTGTGTGCCGTGTGCCTGCCATGATTCTCTTTTACGATCTTTCCTCTGCTATATGGAGTCGAACACCCTGAGAACCTCCTCTTCTTCATCTCGAGATATTCGCACCGAGTGCTCTTGACAAGTGCAATTAATCATAATTAGCCGTGGATGATTTCCACCGCGGGCATGTCAGCGTGACGCCTCCCTCAGGCTGCAACTTGACGATAGAGCAGACTGAACTATCACAGGTACGACACAAACTTCCATACACAACATGATGAGCTGTGAATTAGAGCAAGAAAATTCCTGAAAACATGCGTGACTCACATTTCAGGACATGGTTTATTTTTTTTTTCATTTATTTGAAGAACAGTGTTTGTCCTGGCTTCAAATTGGAAAGGGAAACAGACCCAGGGACCCCGGGGGAGCTCTGCTGCCAGGGCCAGAGGGCTCGCAGCCCAGGCAGACGCAGAGAGAGAACTGTTCATCCACAGGGTTCAGCAGCTCTGTCAGCAGAAGGCTGATAGAGTAGTTTTGATTTACACTGGAACAAGGAGTTGATTGAAGTTTTAACCATTAACAATATTAATGGAGAGAAGCAACTTTTATTTGCATTACTTTACAATTTTGCTAAATTAACCAAAACAGTAATTTGTCGAGTCTGGAACGGGTTGCTTGTTCCATAATGTTTCATAATTTAAAGTCACATGAATGAAATGAAATCAAAAAAAGATGGTGGTGCAGTGGTGACCACAGCTGCCTCACAGTAAGAAGGTCCTGGGTTCGAGTCCTGTGACACCAGATATCCTTTCACATGGAGGCAGCTGTCAGTCTACTTGGTTTATGAGAGCTTTCGTTGTGCGTTGGAACCATCCGTTAACTGACTCACAGGCAGGACTCAGAGGAACCAGTCCACCCGGGTGCAGCTGCCTGGAGGCTGATGCTTGGTATCGGTTTGCCAGTCAAGCAGCAAACATACTTATTTTGTTACTCACACACACCTGGTCTGGACGTGTGTGTGTGTGTGTGAGACATGCCGTATCACATTTGGACACATTACCTCTAGGGGATTAATGAGGAAAGATGTCAGCATTTGACACATGTGAGATCATTTCATTCAAAGTGTCACTGCAATGATTGAAGGTAATGCATAACATGCGTTTGTGCGTTTGCTTTGCCTCGCCGAGCCACTGCGTCAGCGCGTCGCCGTTTGCAGTAGATTTATTAGCAGAGGCGAAGTGGAAGTGCACGCTTGGTGTCATATCTGTTTGTCAGGCTTGCAGCCGATCGCTGTTTCGCCGACATTAACGTTCGGCTCAGTCATGTTCGCATTGGACCCGCTTTTCACAGGCCACTGGTCTGAGCTGCGAGGCATGAGAGAGGAGGAGGAGGAGGAGGAGGAGATGGGGAGCGCAAGGGACAGGGGAGACGGGGACGTGCGCGAGGCATTTAGAGGGAGGAAGGGATAGAATAATGAACGGCATAAAGAGGAGATTGTGAGAAGTTAAGAGGGTTAGATGGTGAGCGAGAGAGAGAATCAGAGGGATAAGAGAGCCAGAGAGCCGCAGGGAACGAGTGAGAAAACTGCAGATCTAGGTCAGAGAGGCAAAGCAGGCGACGGACAAGTGGAGGGAGGGAGGGATGAACGGGCCTGTGGGGCTCAAAGATGCTCGTCCTGAATGGGAGGGATAAGGGAAAGAGAGCGGGCCATCCCTACCAGGAGGAGAGAGAGTGGAAAAGAGGGAATTCTTCTTTTTCCACTGTGTTGCGCAGCTTGCGATTGTTTTCATTTTTTATTAAAGGACAAGGTCAAGGCGTCCCTCCAGAGCCCAACCGTCCGTTATATTAAAATGAAGCCAAGTTTTGTGGAA
Source organism: Pseudorhombus dupliciocellatus (assembly GCA_016785235.1). Taxonomy (NCBI): domain Eukaryota; kingdom Metazoa; phylum Chordata; class Actinopteri; order Pleuronectiformes; family Paralichthyidae; genus Pseudorhombus; species Pseudorhombus dupliciocellatus. The sequence goes on from JAFBJW010000233.1 coordinate 302,591, forward strand.
ATATTCATCTTTAGAAACAACATTTAATTTGACCTTTCTGAAACCAAGGCCCTCCTCTTTCCCCGGCCTCATGAATTAGAAAATAAATGAAGAGGAAGAGGACAAAGACGGCGCGAGCGATGAAGATGAGCAGACGGCGCTAATTCTTTTCTGCTGCTCCTTTCACACGGGGTCGGTTCTGATATGAGGGAGGTTGTCAGGTGGCTCTGGGTAATGAATCCTTACCCAGATAATATCCATATCCAATATCTGTTTGACACGTTCTCGCTCGCTCGCTCTCTCTCAGTCACTGTTGAACTCGCTCAATCATTATATCTCTCCATATCTGTGTGTGCGGGCGTTTGTAAGGCTTCCTCTGTCTGTGTGAGCAGAGGGTGGAAGAAAAGAGAATATCTTTTTTTCTATTTGAATGTGTGTGTGTGTGTGTGTGTGTGTGTGTGTGTGTGTAGTTCGTAAGTGGCTGTAATCCCTTTGTTGGCCGCCAACAAAGCCAGTCCTTGTGCTTGTGAAAGTGGGGCAGTCTGATCCTAATGAGAAATCCCTGTTCAATCTTTGTGTGTGTGTGTGTGTGTGTGTGTGTGTGTGTGTGTTTTCAACCATCCAGTGGTGCTTAGTTTGCACTATGCAGAGCTGGATTTTGAACATTATCAATATAAACCTCTAACTTTCTCTTTAGCAATTAATCAGAAAGTTTAAACATTTTTTCCTTGGTTCCTGAGGAGCAGTGGAGAAATATGTTCCAATCTAAACAGAGAGCAGATTAAAACGACCCATGATTATATAGATATTCTTGCATTTTATGTTTTACAAGACAAAGGGGCAAACAAAAACCACCACAACTTCTGCAAAGCACCATATTTCTTCCACAAGTTCAACTTTACTTTGAAATCCGGCAAAGCATCCGTCCTCATCTGGAGCGGGCAGTTGAGTTTCCTACACTATTTCACAGTGGATAACGATCAGAAGTAGAGTGTTCGCTGCACTTGATCCGATGAAATGACGTCAAATAAGAATGTGACGCTGTGGGGAAGACGACTGACCGGCACCGGGTCCGAGCCGTGCACATGGCTCTGTTGTTTCTGTTGTGGCTGTGGCGCTCATTATCAGAGTGGCCCTTTGATTAAAGCCCTCAGGAGGCGCTTCAGAGCCATCTGGTTTATAACGGATCCACCAGGAGAACAGTGTGGCCCTTGTTTGCCGTGTGTGTGTGTGTGTGTTCTTCTCAGACTGTAACGTGCTGATCAGCTGAGTCCAGACAGGTGGGACAAATGGCCGCCAGTGGTTTTAGCTTTAGCGTCCTGTCAGCATCATTAGCACTCCACAGCCGCAGATGCTGTGCTGCAAACAAAACTTTCTGTTCTATGTTTTAAAATGCAGCTCTAAAACAGTTCCACTCACTCTTTTTTTTTTTTTTTTTTTGTCTCTCTGTGTGTCCTTCTCCTTCCTCCTCCGACCAGGGACGCCATGTTAAGACCGGGCAGCTGGCGGCCATCAAGGTCATGGATGTCACCGGGGTAAGAAACAGAGATTCGTGCACTTTGGGCACCAATTCACACGCACGTTATGAGGCAAAGTAAATAATCTCAAGTGATTATGCGAGCGTTGAACACGTCTTCTAATTATAAGCGATGAGTCACTGCTTGTGTGTGTGTGTGTGTGTGTGACGTGGCAGGGAGGAAATGAGGACAGGCCTATTGCCATGGTAATATTACTTGGAGTTATTAGGACAGCAGTGTGGTCTCAGGCGTGTCTGTTCAGCAGGAGGGAATCTCAGCTATATTTAGACATCCCCTCGCCCTGCGTGTCCCTGCTGGTGCTCGGCTGCCGGCGAGACAATGAAGGTCCGCAGGAACGAGACAGACAAAGAGAGGACGAGCGAGTGAGGCCGCAAATTAATGAATGAGTAAGGAAATGAGCAGGAAGGTGCGAAGAGATGGACGGATGGAAGAAAAGAGAGGCAGTGAAGAATGAATCGAATTAAACTGTGGACAAATCGGCCTCAATCCAATAAACACTCTCAATCCATGAGTGTGTTAATTAATGCCGGGATATTAAATAAAGGCCCAACACAGGATCGCAAAGTAAATGAGCTGCTTCGGTACAAAATTCCTCTTGTTTTTGTTTCCTTCGTCGTTGAGCCCTGGATTAATCAATCAACGCGCAGTTTCCTGACTCTGCTGACGATGAATAAGAAATTAATTTTAGTAATCAGCTGCCACTGTAACGACTGGTTTCAAGCTGCTGCTTTGTGCCTTATCCTGTCAAATGAAAGTAAGTGAGCAGTAATGAGGTTACCGTGGATAATTCACGGGCGAGCTGAAAGAAAACGTTCAGCAGAATCTAGAAACGATTCAAAATGCAGATTGAACTCTGTTTGGGGGGGGGTCGCACGCGGAGGTTGTGTTTTAAGGTGTGGATATGTCTCCGTCCTTGTTTGTGTGAGTCAGGATGAGGAAGAGGAGATCAAAGCGGAAATTAACATGCTGAAGAAATACAGTCACCACCGGAACATCGCCACCTACTACGGAGCGTTCATCAAGAAGAACCCTCCTGGCATGGATGACCAGCTTTGGGTAGGACTGACCTGTACTTTGTTTGTGAAACCAAGCATTGATTAGAATTAAAAATGATCGATATAAACAATGTCACCCCTCTGCTTACACAATGAACCATGCTTCACTGTGTAAGCAGAGGGGTTGAGGTGCAACAGAATTGATCAACCTCAGAATTAAAAAATAGTAATAATATCGTCTCCATCTTCTGGCAACTAGGTTTGTGTGTATTTGTGTCTAATGAATATTTATACATACTTAGTGTGTGTATATGGGTGAGACATAAGGGATATGAATGAGTACGTGGCTGACTGGTTGTCGCCATAAATCACGCGTTAACGTGATCTGAGGGAGCGCTCTCTTCTCTGATCCTGAAGCATTCATCATGCAGCAATGAGAGGACACCCCCCCCACACACACACACACACACAGTAGCCAGATCTACTGCCTTATCAATTCACACCGACTCAACAGCCGCCTGTTTTTCTGTGTGTTCGTTAGAGAAGAGTTTAACGTTGGTTTGTTTTTACATTTTTGTCTCATTGTGTCTCTGTCTTAAGTGCTCGTGCGTGGCCCGGGTGAGAGGGGTTGCACTGTTACTCACTGACTTCCTCCCTCACTTGAATCCTGAGTGATTATGAAGGGAGCTGGAAGCAGAGCCAGAAGTGACCAGCTGAAATTTTGGCTGCGAATGGACAGACAGAAAGGACACATTGTGTTTGGGTCAAGAGATGGACTCAATTCATTCATGTGATCCTGTGACCCTGTTGAGTCAGTTTATACCAGAAGTCTCTGTGGAGTGTGCGGTCAGAGAGAATGACACACAGAGAGAGAGAGAGAGAGAGAGACGGAACTGTTCTTCCTTTAAAATGTTGAAGACATTACACAGTACCTCAGGACCATTTAAACAAAATCAGTATATAACCAGCCAATATTTGTATGTTTTTGAAGATGTATTCATCAGTACAGATATTTTAAAACATTGTCTGTCATTACCTAAAACCTCCAAGCAGAAAGACAGGTCGTCTTTGTTGTTAACGACCATGTGAACCTGAGAGAACATCTCAGTTGGTTTCTGTTCTTCAGCCGTTAACCGTCCTTGTGCGCCTGCAGCTGGTCATGGAGTTCTGCGGAGCCGGGTCGGTGACGGACCTGATTAAGAACACTAAGGGGAATTCTCTGAAAGAGGAGTGGACCGCTTACATCTGCAGAGAGATTCTCAGGGTACGTAGTCTCACACACACACTCACGCTTTATAAAAAAACATTATGGCTGATGATTGATGATCACCGCAAAGTAAGAGGGGAAAAAAATATTGTACAAAGAATCCAACAAAGACAGGTAATGGTGGAAATAATACAAACGCTGCTGACACCACATAAAAACAGACAGCAACTAGACTAGAAAGTTTCTATTCCTACTACTGCACCGAGTACCTCTACAGATAATCACAGTGATATGGATGGTAATGACTTCATGCTGTGTGTGTGTGTGTGTGTGTGTGTGTGTGCAGGGTCTGACTCATCTCCACCAGCACAAGGTCATCCACCGAGACATCAAGGGGCAGAACGTCCTGCTGACGGAGAACGCAGAGGTCAAACTGGGTCAGTCCGTCATCCAACCCCCCTCTTGATTTAAAAAAAAAACGGCTTTAGGATTGGGAGAGCAGTGGTATAAAGTTTGAAATGGCTCGGAGGTGTGCGTATGTGTGCTTGTGAGACTTTTCTTTTTTCCTTTTTATGCTGAGCACCAGCCGACTCATCTCTCTGTAGCTCTGCCTCTGCTCATGGTGCAGACTGCTGAAGAAGGAACTCTCCCTGTGTCTCTTTCTGTTTTGCTCTCCCCTCAGGGCCCAGTGGGGAGGGGATTATAAAGTGCGTGCGTGTGTGTGTTTGTAAATCAGGCGAGCTATTGCAGGTTGGGAAATGCTTTCCTGTTTAGTTCCATATTATTGAATCCACAAAAGCCCACAGGTATAATTGTGCATCAGCGCGCACAAAAAAAAAAACGCACACACACTGACCGAGCGAACTGTGTGTGTTTGTCGAGCAGTGGACTTCGGCGTCTCGGCCCAGCTGGACAGGACAGTCGGTCGGAGAAACACGTTCATTGGGACTCCATACTGGATGGCGCCGGAGGTCATCGCTTGCGACGAGAACCCTGAAGCCACGTATGACTTCAAGGTGCATTAACGGCCACGCTCCGTTTTTGATAGATGTCCGTCTGTCTCTGGAGGTCGTCCTTTAATCATCCTGCCCACTCACGCCCTGTGTCTGTTTCACTGCAGAGTGATTTATGGTCACTGGGAATCACGGCGATCGAGATGGCTGAGGGAGCGCCACGTACGTACCCACTCAATTACCCCACACGCCCCGCACATCACATCATTACTCAGCGCAGCTTCGGGAGATCACCAGCGCGATAATTTTTCAATCCCGCCCAATGCAACTTTATCTAAAGCCAAAATTTTAATGAAGGTATGAAATTAGTTGTCAAATTAGCGCGGCCTCTGCCAGAAACCTCTGGACGATAACCTCGGTGTTCCCTGCTCTGTCTATTCATCACCTGTTTCACTGTCTCTTCCATTAGAGGCGGCGTGACTTGTTTCTTCCCCCCGAGTAAAGTTAAAAACTAATTTGTCATTAAATCTGGACGCACCACAGTGGGAGTGATAACCATCTTAGCTTCATATCAGTATCAGTATGGACGGCTCACACTGATGTGAGGGCTGCCGTGACATTCGACGTGATGATGTTTGCTGCAGTTAGCCAACAAACGTCTGTCATCGAACGGCGATGTCTGTCTTTGCAGCGCTGTGCGACATGCACCCAATGAGAGCCCTCTTCCTCATCCCACGCAACCCTGCGCCCAGGCTCAAGTCAAAGAAGTGGTGAGTGCTTATTGCAGCGAAACAGAAACTCAGCAGGTTGGATGCAAAGCGTCCGAGCTTGTGTGGAGTTACATCGGTTTAAATGTTTACCCTTTGCATCACGTGTGCTTTCAGGTCGAAGAAGTTCCAGTCGTTCATAGAGAGCTGTCTGGTGAAGAGCCACAGCCAGAGGCCCAGCACGGAGCAGCTGCTCAAGCACCCGTTCATCAGGGACCTGCCCAACGAGAGGCAGGTCCGCATCCAGCTGAAGGACCACATCGACCGCACCAAGAAGAAGAGGGGCGAGAGGGGTGAGAGAGAGCGTGTGGATTTAAAAAAAAAAACACAACATAAGCAAAGAGCGTGCAAGCATGGGATCTTTGGAGGAGTTTTATTTGATGCAACGAGGAACTGGATCCTTTGACACGTCGTGTATCTTGCGTTCAACACGCACAGAAGTTGAGCGGCGAGGTTGAGATGTGAAAACATTTGCACTAATCCGAGTTCTCACACGTGAATAGTTGAGTTAACGAGACAGACTTTACTCTGCTCCTCTAAGCGTCTGAGTGACAGATAGAGCTCAACCACATTCGCCGCTTTAAAGCGGCGACACTGCGGGGCTGAAATGCCTCGTGATTGCTTTGTCGCAATCCAGGCACCAGTCTCAGGAAGAACTGGGCCGCTTCCAAAGCCGTTACGCTCTCAGCCCTGACAGAGCTCCGAGCGAATGTTCTCCATCTCGCTATACACACAGTAAAATTACAATTTATACTCTTATTCAAAGTAGCTAAAAGAAAGTGCCCTGAAGGAGGGAGGATCCGGGAATGCCAGGATCGTGAGCTGTTTAGTAATGAGCAGAAGGAGTTCAAGTGAAACGTGCAAATGATGAAGTGGAATGGCTCCGCTGGATTTTAACTGACTCACTCAGGCTTTGTTATTCCAATTCTTGCCCTCTGCCCCCCCGTCCCCTCAGATGAGACGGAGTACGAGTACAGTGGCAGTGAAGAGGAGGATGAAGAAAGAGACATGGGCGAACCCAGGTCAGTATCCTCGCAGGTCCAGCTCATCTGCCGTCTCCTCACTGACTCAAACTGACCCCGTGCTCTCGTCCGCTCCAGCTCCATCATCAACACCCCCGGGGAGTCCACCCTGAGGCGGGACTTCCTGCGCCTCCAGCTGGCCAACAAGGAGCGCTCGGAGGCGCAGCGGCGGCAGCACCTGGAGCAGCAGCAGAACGAGGAGCACAAGCGCCTACTGTTGGCCGAGCGACAGAAGCGCATCGAGGAGCAGAAGGAGCAGAGGCGGCGGCTGGAGGAGGTAACCAGGAGGAGGGTAAACGGCAGCCGTGACCGATGGCTGGGAGGATGTATGGACAGGAGCTTCCACAGAAACCTGACATGAGTAAATACAGTATATTTGGGTTCGTCGCTTAAAAATAACTGGAGTCAAATTCATCAGTGGAAGCTCCGCAGGGACCTGCAAACATTAGTTGTCCTAATTCTGGTTGTTGAAACTTAAAAAACACTTCATTCACCATTAGGCTGAGAGGAGGAGCGACGCGCACACACACTTTCAGTAACACACACACACACACGCCGCCTGTCCCAGGCGTCCCTCTCTTAGTTCCAGAGAGCGGGCTTACAGAAGGAATCCTCGGCCCATAATCAGTGCACTCTCTCTGGGTTCCCACCAGGGTTTGCCTCCCAACGCTCGGCTAAGCACCATGACTCGACTCAACCAGCTCGACCACTCTCCACTCAGGCCCAAGTGGCTGTGGCGTTAAAGTGCGTGTGTGTGTGTGTGAGGCAACACGTGTGTCTGAGCATTCAGACAATTGATTCCCTCCATTATCGATAGATTTCAGCTGGTGTGGAAACGGTCAGTAGCGTAGCGCGCCCCGATCCTGACCCTTGTTGCTCTCCCCGACGCAGCAGCAGCAGCGAGAACGCGAGCTGAGGAAACAGCACGAGAGGGAGCAGAGGAGGCGCTACGAGGAAATGGAGCAGCTCCGCAGAGAGGAGGAGAGGAGGCACGCGGAGAGAGAACAGGTTGGTAGATTTGTGGGGATTTGGAAAAAAAAAAACAACCCTGCACGTATATATATATATATATATGTATCCAGAATGATGTCACATGAAATGAAGTGCTGATGTTGACTCTTAAATGTTAGTGTTAAAATGTTAGAAGTCTGTGTGGATCATTTTGGAATTTAAGAAGTAAGGATGAAATCAGTGTATGTCTTAAAGGTCCAGTGTGTAGAATTTTCTGACATCTAGTGGTGAAGTTGCACTCACCGCCACCACCTTCAGTTGTCCAGTTTGAACAACTGTTAAAAAAAAAAAAGTCTGCCTCCATATAGAGGACCCAATTCCAGATTCAAATCCACAGTATTTCAATGTAAATCTATTTACATATACAGTACATCTATGATTATTTATAGTCAATTCCTGAACATAATGAGACATTTGGCTGGACTCCATGAGGGCTCTGATTTTTTTATTGAGCGTTTGAGCTGCTGTGAATTAACAGTTGAGTAATTCTCTAAATTATATTGAATGAGCACACGTCTCACCAGATTAGCCTTTGGGATTTCTGCTCTCATGATGAATAGATAGATAATCTGTTAACATCATTAGATCACCATGCTTCCCTCTCAGTTATATATAGAAATAGGAAGTAAAATGATTGAAATGATCCCATTATGACGCGTGCAGTCTGGAGATTTTCTGTTTGTTTCTCCGACTCTCACTGTTTCCAGGATCCGTTTTCTCCTTTTGTTTCTGTGGCTCTCTGAACTGATTGTTCTGCTGTTTCTCTCTCTCGTGTCCTCTCACTGAACTAACTGCTGCTCTGGTGTGTGTTTTTTTTATGTCCGTCCTGCTTTGTCTCTGATGCTCTCCTCCCACGCTTTACTAGTGGTTCAGAAATATATCCTCCACCCGCTCCTCTTCCTCCCTCTCTTCGTCCTGTTGCCTTTGTTGTGCATTACAGTTATTGCAAAGCTTCGTTGTGGCTCCCGAGTCTCATCTTCTCTCCTCGTTCGCAGCCACCTCTGGAGATTATCGTCTCTGTTACTCTTTCTCTATCTCTGGGTTCTGATGTTCACATTTCCTGATTCTGTCACCGTTTCTCTGTCCTCTCGCTGCCTCGCTACTCAGGAGTATATACGTAGACAGCTGGAAGAGGAGCAGAGGCAGTTAGAGATTCTCCAGCAGCAGCTCCTGCAGGAGCAGGCGTTACTCATGGTAACCGTAGTCCTCCCTCCTCACCACCGCCCCCTGTCTGTGCTGTGCGACCCCCAGCGCCCCACTGCATGCGCCTGATCGGCTGTTGTGGAACCCACTGTGAGGGATATTCACAGTCTGAGTCCCTCAGCGCAATCGCTACTGATTTTCCAAAAAAAAAAAAATGAGGACGAGATGCTCGACCTGGGTTCATTCGGATCACTGATTGCATGTTCACAACCGTCAAGTTGGCTGGATCTCAAAAGGTTCCTCAGAGGCTGAAGAAGGACAGTTTGATCTGCCCCAAATTAGCTTTGCCAAGACAAATTGCAGAAATTGGACGTTGATATTTTCCAGAGAGGATCTTTCTCTCAAGGCCTTGTCTGCTCCAGGACAGAGGGTGCAAGGTGTACAACAGGGTCTTGCAGTATTTTTGTCCGGCGCTCCTTTTGAGATCCAAACCAAACTAAACCCAGGGATGTGTTGTGGCTTAATTCTGCCAACTTTCCTAGTAACACCCTGATCTCCAAAACTACCAGAAATGTTCCACCCAACTGGGACCTGAACCTTTTGCAGGACCTTGAAATACTGGAGCCGGAGCCGGCCGGGAGACACAGACCTGATTTTAATTTTTACATTCAATACCAAATTTTGTGTGTTTTTCTTGTTTTACCCATATGTGTGTTTATCTGTCTTGCATGGTCTGTGAAAGGGAAATACAGTATTTGCAAATACTTGAAAGATAATACAAATCCTGTATCCTATCAGCAATTTACAGGCTAAGCAGGTAAAATCCACACATCGGACATATTTCATTAAATACTGAGGATTATTTGCAAATATTAATCTTCCCACTGCTGATCATTAATGGTTTGAATATTGTGTTGCAGTAACTTGAGTCTGTGTTGATCTGTGACTCCCTCCCTTATCATCTCCCCCTCACCCTCGTAATCTTTCTTTCTCTCTCCTCCATCCTCCTCCCAAATTCTCTCTCTCTCTCTCTCTCTCTCTCTCTCTCTCTCTCTCTCTCTCTGCTCCTCCTCCCTCCAGGAATACAAGCGGAAGCAGATAGAGGAGCAGCGGCAGGCGGAGCGGCTACAAAGGCAGCTCCATCAGGAACGAGCCTACCTGGTGTCTCTGCAGCAGCAGCAGCAGCAGCAGCAGCAGCAGCAGCAGGAGGGAAGGCAAGCAGAGAAGAAACAGCTTTACCACTACAAAGATGTCATCAACCCTACAGACAAGCCTGCCTGGGCTAAAGAGGTAATCCCCATCGGGAATGAAATACAGAAACGTGCCTGCGGATCAGAAAACGTGACTCATCTTTTTAAGTGTTTGGACTCTTTGCGTTGTTAATTTCTCATTCCGCAGGTCTCGTGAGAAGCCTCGTTCCTGTCAGAGTCTGCATATGCTTACTGCGATGTCTAGTCCCAGTGGTTGTTATGTCACTGACCTTCCTCTGACTCCTCTGACTTGTAGGTCCCGAAGCAGAAGCATGCTCATGGTAACCCACCCCAGTCGCACCTACGACATCACCAGTCGTTCAACCAACCAGTTTCACCACCTTCCTCCCATGGCCAACCCAGATCCCAAGCCCCCAGGCGAACCCAGTCCCACCTCTCCGCCCAAGTTCCCCAAATCTGTATTACATCGGAATCCCTAGATCCGGTGTTGAAGCAGGAGATAAGTCAGCAGGTCAGAGAGCTGAGGGCTCAGAGGAGCCGCAGTCCAGGGCGCAACCCCATACAGAACCATGCTGCTGACCAAGGACCCATTAAAAGTCCTGCAAGGAGCCATTTACTACATTCTAGTCCTGGGCCAAAGGGCCAATCTCATCCAGTCATACCTAAAGAAAGGTCTGTCTCTGCACCCAGTAAGGTAGGCATCCAGGGGCAGGTGTCTCCTGACCGTCACCTGCAGGTCCTTCACCTTCATCCACTGGCGCCAGGACAGAAACTCCAGTCTGGGTCGAAAAATGTTTCCAAACCGGTTAGTCCCCATGCTCGTGCTCGGTCGCACTCACCCAGCCGTAGAGTAGATGTAGCTATAGAATCCTATAATCAACAGTTTGCCAGTGTCAAGCTGGCTCACAGCCTCACCAACTTCAACACCCTCAATGTTCCCTCTGAGAACACCTTCCCAGTTTTCTCCTCTGAGGAATCCCTCTCTGAATCTTGGCCCTTAAACAATTTCACGTCATGTAGAAGGAACTCCTTCTCACCTGACTTCAACTACAACCTCCTCATCCCAGATAGCAGTTCCAGCCTTTCCCCTACGTCATCTATGAGTATGAGGAGTGGCTCCTCCATGTCTGACCTGGCTTCTCCCTTAGAAGACACATTCTCATTGAGGTTGCCTGAACAGCATGTATTGATGTATCGACACTCCGCAGAACAACTATCACCCAGCCCAACAAAGACCAACTGCCACGCCCGGGCTTTAGCGCCACATTTACCCATACAGCTCCCCCCTGGCCAGTCCCACAAGCCAAATCTCCTAGTTCACTAAAACCCTTTTTCCCGTCCTCGGTCTGTACAGCCTCTCCTTTGGATGAAAGCGCATATAAATAAGAACAAACACACACATTTGCCCTTGTATAATTGTGATTTAACTCACTAATGCAGTGATGTTTTAAACCTGCCTGGATTCTAGTCCAGGGCCAATGAGCTGCCTGGCCAGCATCTATTGAGCCGTCACAGATGAAAACCTACTGCAGGGCTCAGTCCGCAGAACCCTGACACCATCGCTGCCGCTGTTTATTCAGATTTGGTGACGCTCCTCTCAGCGTGCAGAACCCAAAACTGGAGACCCACTTGTTATCGTAATTAGTGTACAATCATGTCAAACATATCGACTGCGTCACACTATGTACATTAAAGATCTGTAAATAAACATATCCACATTTATCTATTTGAAGCTTGGATCTATTTGATGCTGGTGGTTGCAGCTTTCTTTCTGAAACCATAAAAGGCTCAGATGATTAATCGGATAAAGTTTTTTCTCCGATTTTCTATTAAATATTTATCATGCTTGCAAACAAAAAGTTTGGATCGTTTACTCAGCTGCTGTTTTTTATATAAACTGCTAAATAAAATGTATTATTCAGTACGAGGCTTTGCAGCACCCGTCCCCATTGACTGCAAGGCGCTGCCTGGTTATTCGCATTTTATTCAACTAATTGTGAATCCGAATCGCAGCACATTCGACACTACGCCTCCTCAGGATCCTCAGACTGAGAGGCATCAGTTTAACAATCTACCGGGACAGAAATCCAGAGGAGAGTCCAGGGATCGTCGTATATCCCTCAATTAGTCAACCTCCGCCGTGTAGAAAGCCCACACCCTCCCCGCCCCCTGTGCCCCTCACCACCCTGTACCCCACAATGCACCGTGGCAAGCCCTGCTCCCTGACACTGGGACATCCGCCCACACCAACTTCCTTGTAGGTCAGTCCACCACTCGATTAAACCCAGGCTTGGTGATGGGTGCTGGCCAAATGGTGATGGGATCCCTCTAACAAACAGCAAAGTCTTTGTCCTCCATCTCTTTTCTCTGTCCTCTCTTTGCGTAGATGCAGCCGCGGCCGTAATTAACTTCCTCCAACGCTCTTTTTCTTCCCTCTCTTAGTAACTCTGCCACAGCAGAAAGAGCTTTTGGGTGGGAGACTTGTGACAAACACTGAAGCAGGACTACCCAAAAGGTTTTTCTCCTGTGAAAGGGATCCTCTAATAGTGCCCTTTCTTTCTCTCGTAGGTCAGCTGATGTCAGTGCTAACTTTGATCACGCACTGCCTCCACAGATCAGAACTCTTTGAGCCCCTGCGCCTTGTTCTTCCAAAATCAAGTTCCCCGAAGTATTTTTTTCTGCAACTGTAGATAGTTGCCTAAATGTAGTCGACCCTAGTGGGTAGCTAACAAAGATTTGCGGAATGACACAGTATATCATACTTGTTCTGACCCAAATCATAATTTGAGTAATTCCTCTAGATTATGAGCTCATGTGGAATTACAGAACGCTTCCGAGGGGGATAGTTCTCACTGCACATGCATGTTTACCTGAGGGGCTGTTGACACTATGCTCTGCTGATCCATGACTCCAGCCCCCAGGGGCCGTTGAGAAGATTGGTTATAGTGAAAAGTGTGATCGGGAGCTGGCAGCATTCCTCGGAGCCTTCTCTTGCTGCACAGCAGATAATCCCATAATCTGATTGCCCTGGCCAGAGGAGCTCTTTGCCCTCCTCACACACACACAGATACGGTGCGTGTTGGATTGGACACACATGCGCACGCCCCAAAACTTGTTGAAAACGGTCAGCACAAGCAGTCAGCGCTCAAATCCTGGATGTGGTGTCCACTGTAGGAGACTAGAGGTCGGTCCTGACCTTTCCCCACAGCCACCAGACAGTCCTGCTCCTCAGCTGCACGTGGGACCCGGAGACACACATTAGCGCAGAAACGTAAGGTGACAGAAAACGATGAAAAGACAGATGCTGGACATGAATGAGGGAAATCTGCTTTCAAAACATGTTGGCACCCTCGACTACAGAGACTGTGCGTTGTATTGTCCCTCAAAGTTACTACGGCACAAGATTTTAGTTAAAATCCTCGGCCCCAGTTTGATCTTTTATCAGGTTTAAAGACCTCAAGGCCAGGACGTGCAGTACGGCAGCTGCTCCTTTGTCCACCATGCCATGTTCAAAAGCATCTGGCAAGTTAATAAATCACTTCATCAAGAACACAGATGATAAAAAATATTTCAATGTGAGAAATGATCAACATTCAGATCAGTTTCCTGTCACATAGTGGTTATGGTCCCACAGAGCTGGGGGGGGGTGGGGGTCTGGTGGCTCGTAGGGATGCATGAGGGGGTGAGAGGTTGCGCTGATGTGCCGCAGTGGATCGAGCGTGGTGATTGGTGAAGTGCTGAGTGAGTGACGGTGGTATGTGACCTGTCCCAGGTGGAGGAGCGGTCGAAGCTGAACCGACAGAGCTCCCCGGCGCTGCAGCACAAAGCGTCCAACCGCATCTCCGACCCCTCCCTCCCTCCCCGCTCCGAGTCCTTCAGCAGCGGGGGCATGCAGCCCGCCCGCACCCCACCCATCCACCGCCCCATCGAACCGCAGGTGTGTGTGTGTGAGTCAGTGTGAAAGGCTGGGTGTGTGTCCTGGTGACGACAGCATCTTCCAAGCAAATAATAAAAACACTTCATTGTGCCTTATAATTATAAAAGTTCTCGGCTTCGTGTGCATCAGTCTTATGTTTCCTGCATGTCTTTGGGACCTTTATAATGATTCTCCTGAAAATCCTCTGCTCTGTTGTGCTCTGTAAATGACTCCTTCTTTTCCGTTTCTGTCCCCATCTTTACTCTACTGTTGTCCCTCGTCACGTTTGCCATGCCACAACATGGCTCCGTCCCATTTTCTCTCCATCAATCCTCTGCATCTCTATCCGTGCTTGACCTGCCCCCCCTCCCTTCACATCCTCTCTCTCTCTATCCATCCCTCAGATGGCTCACCTGGTTCCAGTGAAGACCCACTCCAGCTCCATGTCCGGGTCTCAGTCTCTCCAGGAACAGACAGGTTCAGTTCTGAGTGACGCCGTCACTGTGGCGTGCCCCAGGCCCGAGATGCCCCGGCAGAACTCGGACCCCACCTCCGACACCCCGGGACCGCAGCTGCGCATCGCTGGCAGGGAGGAACGCGATCGGGACCGAGACAGAGAGCGGGATCGAGAGCGGGACCGAGACAGAGAGCGGGATCGAGAGCGGGACCGGACTGCGTGGCTGAGAGAGGAGGACATTCCACCAAAGGTCAGTTGAATTTAGAAAAAATACAAATCAAAGATCACAACCAATATTTTAAAATCAATCACAATCATCCAGATTTGAAAAACAGGCCTCATGGTGCTGATTCGATTACGTCGAGTGTTTCATCATTTGTTCAGCTTTTGAAATGGACTGAGGTTGTGATGTTTCACACACGTTATCCTTTCTAGTCCGATGAAGTAAATGAAGGGATGTTGAAATTACAGCGGGAGGAGTGGGCTTTGCAGGGATTTAACAAGCTTGTGCAGAATTTGAAAAATGCTGCAGGGATTAAGCTGTTGACGTGGAAACACAAACAGGACGTGAAGTGCCTTATTTTCCACCCCGTGATTTGAATTCCGATTAGACTTTTCTGGCATTCTCATTCATGGGGGAAGGTGTATCACTTACAAGCCAGTCAGCGTTGACGTGATTTCCCTTTTGGATAAATTGATCCGCGCTGTGAACTCATTACGAGGCGATTAAACTTTGTCTGTGTGTGTTCAGGTCCCCCAGAGAACCACATCCATCTCCCCAGCCCTGGTCAGGAAGAATTCCCCCAACGGAGGAGTGGGTGTGGGGCCTCACTCAGGTTCTCAGCTCATACGAGCCAGGTACAGCTCACACTCACACCTCTGCCAGACTGAACCTGAGGACACACCTGAGACGTGTATTTTCTACCTGCTGCAGTAACCCCGACCTGCGGCGCTCTGAGCTCTCTCTGGACGCCATGCTGCAAAGAACCTCCTCCAACTCGTCGTCCTCCTCCTCCCCTTCATCGCAGGGAGGCTCAGCTGAGAGGAGAGGTGCAAACACACACTGTTAAACACCCTCACACACTGGAACTGGCAGACACACCGTCACCTTTGAAGCACACACGCACACCGACACGGAGTCGGTGTGTTTCAGAGACCATCAGCGGGACTTTGTCAGTTGCAGTTCTGCTCTGATCCACCTGTCTGATGTGCCCTGTTGCTCTCTGCCTCCAGAGAGACAGGGCAGAGGAAATGAGGGAGGGAGATAAGAGCGATGTGTCAAACTCCAGACCAGGGAGATTTCTAAGATATGCATGGGTCTCCCTGTATGGACGAACACGTGACGTGAAGAGAGGTAGCGGCGTGGCCGGCCGTTAGCCGTGAGCGTTCCCCGAAACGTGAAAAATACAAAATAAATAAAATGCTCGATGACTGCTGTGTGCTTTGAATGAGATGAAAATATAGGACGCACTTAGACTGGGACCTTTGAGACAGATCAACGCTTGAACCCTTTTTAAACTAATCTCTTCAAATCGCCCCTCGCTGACGCTGATGACGGCCTCGCTTGTTTTGTAGGTCGAGTGTGTAATTACTGCCTTGTTGTTAGGTCAAACCAAGCAGGAAGGATCCCCTCCAGGAGCCAATCAGGAGGCAAAGTCCAAACAGGAGGAGGGCCGTGAATCAGCCAGACCCAGCAGACCTGCAGTGAGTCACAAACAGACACATCACACACAGACAAATCAAAGCAGTCTCCTCTCTGGGAATCTTCTACAGGTCTCTCTTCCACTTTTTCCTGCTATTCATCTGGTTCTGTCTTGCTTTCTCTCTCTCTGTCTCCTCTCGTTCTTCAGAGCTATAAGAAAGCCATAGATGAGGTTAGTGACGCTCGAGTCCCCTTTTTCTTTTAATCCTGTTTTTATTTTGCCTCCGTCTTCAGAGACCACTATTTTTTTTTACCCTGGCATGGTGGCACTGCTTTCACAAAGCAATGACAGTAACTTTGAGACATCAGGGTGTGATTGGCGACAGCGGTGCATGTGTGCTTCTACACACAAGCCTGAGAGAGTGGTGTGTGTGTGTGTGTGTGTGTGTGTGGTGGAGACCTGCTCTAAATCTCTTCTCCTCCTCTTTTTTGTTGTCACGGTTACTTGTCAGGAGGAGCTGGTAAGCCCACCGTGTATGACGGTCCCCTCCTCACCCCCTCCACCCACCTCCTCCTCCGTCTGCATGATTTGGTCTGATCCATCGGCAGGGTTGAATGTGAAGGGAGGGAGGGGGAGGAGCCAGGGGTCAGTTTGAATGGGAATGATTAGGGTGTGGGGGGGTGGGGGGCTGCGGAGTGACGCTGCACTCCAGTAGAACCTCCAGCCTGATCATCTGTCTCTTTTCTTTTGTCTTCCTCTGACCTGCTTGTGACGCGGTGAGGGGATGAAAGTGCTCATCTGTGATCACTCGGGATTTCACCCGAAAAAAAGAAAAAAAATTAGCGTCGCTAAGCCCCACGGAAAAGTGGTCTCAGATAAGCACTCTCGTTCCATTAAAAGCTGTTTTTACAGGCTGGGATGTTTTTCTGTGTGGCGACGGATCAGCTGTCCTTTCTGTCACGACGCTGATGGTGTGTCGAACTCTCTGCCCTCCTCTGCTCCCCTCTCTCGCTCTTTGAATGTAAATCGGCCCCTTGGTTTCTGATGATGCAGAATTGAATGACCTGCTCGTGTCTCCTCTCCTCCTTTGTCTCTGTAGGACCTCAGTGCTTTGGCAAAGGAGCTCAGAGAGCTGAGGGTGGAGGAGGGCAGCAGACCTCCAGTCAAGGTAATGTATAGGGAGGTCATATAATAACCATTAGGTAACCTAATTAATAGAGACCTGATATTCTACTATTTCACCATAATCTGTATTATAGAAAAACACAAATAGGATTTTCTATATGATTTTTTTTTTACTTGATATCTAAAAATAAATGCACAATATTTTCTTCATTCTTGTAAAACTAAAAGATTTCATCCCAGCAAACATGGGAAAAGCTCATTTTGACTGATGTGTGTGTGTCTACGATGCAATAGCAGCTCACTGCTAAGAATCAGTTCCATATCACTGCTAGTGGTCAGAACCTCTGCAGGGTGCCTTTAATCTTAACTCCAGTGTCAAAGCCCAGAGACTTTGAGGAGGAGGAGTCCAAATGAGTTTGGGATTTAATTTAACTACAGCCCTGATAAAAAACAGTCTTATCACTGTCGCTGTTTCCCAGGGAGTTTCTGAGCTTGTTCTCCTCATCACACATTTTTACCTGCTCCTCTGATAAAGGTGACGGACTACTCCTCCTCCAGCGATGAATCAGAGAGCAGTGATGAGGACGGGGAGACAGTGGGGCATGATGGGACGGTTGCTGTCAGTGACATCCCCCGCATCATGTGAGTCGTCCTCTCTCTGTATCTTTACAAGCCGGACCTGTCAGTGTCCATATGTGTTTGGAACATGCACCGTCCCACCACGAGTCACTTCAGATTTTAACAGGATTGCTGTGTGTGTGTGTGTGTGTGTGTGTGTGTGTGTGTCCTGCAGGCCAGCGGTGCAGAGCAGTGGTGAGTCGTATGGAGGGCTGACAGAGGACTCTCTGGGAGATGCCTATAATAGCTCCAAGGACGGCACTCTAGTGATGAGAGAGGTGATGATATGTGCGCACACACACACACACACAGACGCATTAAAGCCACACTGGCTTCATTCACGCATCTTTTATTGCCTCTCATGTCGTCACTTTTTCCTCACTTATCTAATAAAATCATATGAACACAATCTGTCTCTCTCTGTGTCTCAGGCAGAGGAGAGGAGACGAGGCAGCCACACTGAGAGCAACGGTTTTGGGAATCACAGTAACCACGGTAACCTTCCTGACCTTGTCCAGCAGAGCAACTCTCCGTCGGCCACGCCCACCTCGGCCCTGCAGGAACTCAGCGACATGGCCGAGGTCAAGCAACACACACACATTAACACCCTTTCCTGGATACGGAGCAAAGAATGAAATACAAAAATACGTCACAAATTCAAATCAAAGGATTTTTGATTAACATTACAAACGTTTTTTTATTGGCAGTTTGGTGTGGGCGGGTCCAAAGCCTCTTTTACCCCTTTCGTTGATCCACGTGTCTATCAAACATCTCCGAGTGACAATGACGATGAGAACTCAGCAGCAGGTACAGGAAACCTACAGCAGCTTTGGTCATCTGTTTTATAATTAGAAAATCATTCATCTTTTTTTCCTCATATTTCTCCTCGTCTTCCTGTGTGGTGCTGCAGCCATGTTTGAAAATGAGCTACTCAGGCAGGAGCAGGCGCGACTAAACGAAGCCAGGAAGATCTCCGTGGTCAACGTCAACCCCACCAACATCAGGCCGCACAGCGACACGCCGGAGATCCGCAAATACAAGAAACGCTTCAACTCCGAGATCCTGTGTGCGGCGCTGTGGGGTGAGACGCTCCCCACCACAGAGCGACATCCCCACCTCCGTTTGTGCGTCCGAGCCTCTGAGTCTTGCATGTTCTCTCTCTGATGCGCATGTGCGTGTGTGTAGGTGTGAACCTGCTGGTGGGGACAGAGAATGGTCTGATGTTGCTTGACCGGAGCGGACAGGGCAAGGTCTATAACCTCATCACCAGACGGCGCTTCCTGCAGATGGACGTGTTGGAAGGGCTCAACGTGCTCGTCACCATATCTGGTAGGTCTGACACACACTCGCACACACACACACATACACAGACCCACACATCCACCATACCTGGATTGATTTGTTGGTTCTATATTTTATTCCCATGTAAAAAGAAAAGGCCGAGGAAATCTACTTCTGGATGAATACTTGTATCTACTTTGGGTTATTGTCACTTAATCCAAGTGAATTTGATCTCTGTCTCTCCTCCCGTCTCTCCTCTCAGGGAAAAAGAACAAGTTGCGTGTCTACTACTTGTCCTGGCTGAGGAACCGAATATTACACAACGACCCTGAGGTAGAAAAGAAGCA
This sequence comes from Pseudorhombus dupliciocellatus, assembly GCA_016785235.1. Classification (NCBI taxonomy): domain Eukaryota; kingdom Metazoa; phylum Chordata; class Actinopteri; order Pleuronectiformes; family Paralichthyidae; genus Pseudorhombus; species Pseudorhombus dupliciocellatus. The sequence goes on from JAFBJW010000233.1 coordinate 321,804, forward strand.
GGGCTGGATTACAGTGGGCGAGCTGGAGGGCTGCGTGCATTATAAAGTTGGTACGTGTTTGTGCACATGGATCCACACCAGTTCCTTTTACACACATGGTCATAGTTTTAAGAAACCTTCACCTTGAATAAAAAAAATGTAAAGTGCATGATGTGTTCTGCTTTGTCTTTGTGTTTGCAGTAAAGTACGAGAGGATAAAGTTCCTGGTGATCGCTCTGAAGAACTCAGTGGAAATCTACGCCTGGGCTCCCAAACCCTACCACAAGTTCATGGCCTTTAAGGTGCAAAAGTGATGGCCTCTCTCCCACCATCTCCTCACCTCCTTCATCAGCCTCCCACCGTAGCTAACTGCTGCGTCTCCTGTTTTCCAGTCGTTCACCGAGCTGCAGCACCGCCCCCAGCTTGTGGACCTGACGGTGGAGGAAGGCCAGAGGCTGAAGGTCATCTACGGCTCCAGCGTGGGCTTCCATGTCATTGACGTGGACTCGGGCAACCCTTACGACATCTACATCCCCTCACATGTAAGTGACGAGCTGTGTGTTTGGAAAGCTCCACTCATCATCATAATGATGATCTCGATCAACATGTCGTCAGTTCATGTTGTATTTTTGTGCCTTGTCTCATGGGAGCGAGACTATCTGCACTTTTCTCTGTTTGCGTGTTTGAATGCTCGTCAGTTTTTTAGTTCATGCGTGCAGATTAGTGCTTTTTCCATGGCGGCGTCACTAATCGCAGGCTTTTACTCCAGTTAGCTCAAATGCCAAACTCCTGATGATTTCATGGCCACATTTCAGACACGCAAATGTCCCAACCTTCGCACCGTGGAACGTGTATTGACATTTTTCATGACCTATCCTCCTTGCTCCCTCTCTCTCTCTCTCCTCTCCTGACTTCTCTCCTCCAGTGTGCCAAACAGACGAAGGTGACGTCATGCCCTCCACCGCGTAGACTAGATCATTAGCTCCCTAGTTAAACCTCATAGACGACGCGGCGAAGCAGTGCGTCCACCTCCAGTCCAGTTCATTAGTGTAGACGTTCAATTCGATTAACTTCGCTAGAAATCGGTTCGTGTGAATAAAATTCATCTGAGCCACAGAAGGCGTCGCATGACACGTGGAAATGTGTCTCTGCGATGAGGCGACGTTTCAGTCATAGTGATTTTAGACTGTCCCTTTTCAAAGGCTTCAGTCAAACGCGTCCCTCTGTCCTTGAGAAACAAAGGCTCCAGTGGGCAGACCACAAAGAATCTCTTTCAAATCAAAATAGTCAAACTGAATATGTGCAGATTATGTCTCCTATGATCTGGTTGGGGGAAGCAGTACGTATATTTGCCATTTCAAAGCTTCTTGTGGGCTCAGATGAGTTTTTTTTTCACGGCTTACCGTATGTGATGTCCGTGGTGCTCCATATCTAACGTTGCTCCGCTGGCTCAGAGAATCAGGTTTGTCCCGAGGCTGCACTTTGAGGTAAAGGGCACAGAATCCATCACTGTCTGTGTGTTTGTGTTATCCTTCCCTCCTGATGTCATTCCTGTTCATTTCTTCGTTATTTTTTTGCTTATTTTACGGGACAAAGGCGTCTCAGATAGCGAGCCAGAGTTTGGACCTTTCCAAGCCCTGAAACTCCTGGTATTTGGTGCATCGCTCTTTGGAGGATTACACAACATAGCCAAATTATTAGCCAAATCATTTTGCAGTGTTGACACGTTTTGTACTCTTGCGTGGATGCAGATGGTGTTGATATGCCGGACAGATTTTATTGGATTCTAGCGAATGTTTGGCGTGTTTGTCTCTGTTCTAGATCCAGAGCCATGTGACGCCCCATGCCATCGTGGTGCTGCCCAAAACCGATGGAATGGAGATGCTGCTGTGCTACGAGGACGAGGGTGTGTACGTCAACACCTACGGGCGCATCACCAAGGATGTGGTGCTGCAGTGGGGAGAGATGCCTACCTCCGTTGGTACGTCGCTCCTTCGTTATGTTGTGGAAATAAATACAACCTGTGTTGCGCTGCAACAGTGTTTAGAGGGGTCTGAGAATGGAGCTTCCAGGGGCGAGTGAAAGACACAAGGATCTTCATTAACAGCAGTATTTATAAGACGTGAGGGAAACACAGGAAGAGAGGTGGATGAGCTGATTATGAGAAAATCAACACTTGGGCTTTATCGCCCTCATGTGGCTGCCAGCGGTACAATCACCTCCACTGCGGCTCGCCCTGGTGTTTCCAGATCAGACACTGTTTGGATATAATTACCAGAATACCCCTTACAACATATATATCAGTCTCCTCAGCCAGCATTTTCATTCCATCAAGTATTATTTATTAACAAGAAAGTGATAATCCAGTGATAAGCCCTTCCACAGAGTTTCATGGCTGTGTGTGTCCAGGCCAAAGTTATTACCATTATCTTGAAGTTCTAATGTTGGTTTTATTATTTTGTTCTCCTCTCCAGCCTATATCCATTCTAATCAGATCATGGGCTGGGGGGAGAAAGCCATAGAGATCCGCTCCGTGGAGACGGGTCATCTGGACGGAGTCTTTATGCACAAGAGAGCCCAGAGACTGAAGTTCCTCTGCGAGCGCAATGACAAGGTAAGAAAATGGAATAAAGGTTATTTTTAATATCAGGTAATTAAGATGTTCATAAGTCATGGGTGAAAATAATTGCGTTTGGAATGTCCTCGTCCCCTCCAGGTGTTCTTCGCGTCAGTGCGTTCTGGGGGCAGCAGCCAAGTCTTCTTCATGACCCTCAACAGAAACTCCATGATGAACTGGTGATGGCTCCTCCCACATTCCGCTCTGCCTCGCTCTCCCATTGGCCAGCCCGGCGACCCACCCCGGCCCACGACATGTCTCACAAATGGATCCGACGGCCCGCGAGTGAACACTTTACCCACCGGAGAGATTAAAAAAGTTTAGCTAACAAAAAAAAAAAAAGTAGAGTAAAGCCCAACAAAGACTTTGTTCTCAACGAAGAGACGTGTTCCCCGAGATTATGTCAGGGTCGTACAGAAGCCATCTTTCCTCAGCTGACTGGCAAAATGGTGCCACTGACTTTCCAAATATTCTCTCTTTCTGTGTCCGTCTGTCTGTAACTCTTCCTCCTTTTCCTCCTTCCCGTCTCTTCTCCACAAGAGGACGAGCGTTTAGCAACTATAAAAAAACACTTTGGACGTGTCTCCCCTGTCACTTGTCCTCTACCTTTCCTCTTCTGCTCCTTCCTGCTAGATCAAGTCATCACTTCTCCAGCCCTTTGACACTTCAATTTGCCCCCCCCACCCCACCCCTTCCTGTCTGAGCCTCAGGGGATGGAGGACGAGCAGATGAGTGAGGTTTAATATGAATTTACATGAATACTTCTGGATATGACAGTGCAGGGAGGCCGGAGCAGATGGAGGACAAATCTACTCTGGATGTCAGCGGCGAACAGGCCGCCTGATTGATTTTCTTTCTCCTCTTGTCACTCCTCCTCTTCCTCCTGTCATCTTTCCGGGTAAACGGAGTTGTGACTTCGATCGCATCTCACCGATGGAGATGCGGTGAGACCTCGCCGTCACGGGCAGGTCGCAATAGTATGCAAAGATGATGTCTGTGTCCCTTTAAAATGAAACCACTGGTCCGCTGTGTGTCACACCCTCCTCATCCTCACTCTCTTTCTACTCTGAAGGTGCTGCATCAGATATACTGTAATATCCAACGAGCGAGTCGTTCGGCTCGTTGTGTTTATTTTTTTTTCTGTTCCTCTTCCTCGTTCCTCTTCCCCCGGCTGTTGGCGCTCGATGTGCAGCGCGCGTCTCGGAGGTCAGGAGCGCGTGTTGACGTGCGTGTGAATGCGTGTGCGTGTTTAACTCTGTCACAATGTTCGGATCGAAGTCGGATGTTTGACGTCCACGAAAAAAAAAAAAACAAGCGGTAATTCTGTCTCTGTGCGTGAACTTTTTACTTTAACGAGATCAAAGCACCTGCGGAGCTACAAGCAGATTTACGGTATTTTCTTCCTAGTATGAGTTGGTGTTAGCGAACGCCGCGCATTTTAAGAAAAATAGGCAATATTAGTGGATGATTTGTGTTTTGTCGTATGATTCTGTTTCCTTTAACATTGTTGATGTTACTTGCTTCTCGCGCCTGCGTAGATAGGATGTTGCACATGAGTATTCCACCTGAGCGGGTTGCGAGCACTCTGTGGTGTCATGCTCGTCCCTGATTGGCTCCTCTGACTTTTGGCTCCTTACTGTTTGCACAGTGCCTAGCATGATGTAAGCAAAACTAAAATGTGGCAAAGAGATTACCACCCGTCATGATTTTATTGCCGATGCGGTTACTTTACACTGTTTTTTTTTGGTTTGTTTGTTTGTTTTTTTTAACTTTAACACGTGATGTAATTCGTGTCTTCTGATGGAGGTGTGACTTTAACAACTTTTTAGACTCGTTCTTTGAAAGGAGTAACTGAATAGAAAACGTCGCCATTGCTCTTTCGATACCTAGCACAGCTCAGCTCTGCATTAGATTTGCAACGCTCTGAGGGGTGGACGGGTTCCTGCTCATCCTCGTTGTCGCAGAGCCACGAAACGCAGATGAGCGTTGGATATATCCTGCAGGGCGCTCAGCATGTTCGCCTGCGGTTACAAGAAACTTACGATGGCACAAAAACAGGCTCATTCCACATTTATGTAACGATCATTTGACGATCTGTTGTTTTCAGACGACTTTTCTACATGTCCATGCGGTAGCTGGCCCTGCGGAGCTGTTCCCTGAGAGCAGGCTAACATTTAGCAATAAAGAGCCGAGCTGAAGAAACCACCGTCTTCCCTGTGCGTGTGTGTGTGTGTGCGTGCGTGCGTGCGTGCGTGTGTGTCCATTGTGGAATTCACTCTTCCAGTTAGAAAAAATATGGTCATTACACTGAGAACTCTCCTTTCAATGATAAAACCACTGTATTCTTTCGTTCTCTTTATTTTTTGTTTTCTTTATTTCGAAAAAAGAGCATTACTAATGTCCTGTTTGGGGATTTATTTGTTTTGTAAAAGAGATGCTGTAAGAGAGAAATAAATGAAACTAGAGCATTATACCTCTAAACCTGTTTGCCTTTGTTTGTTTTTTTGTTGTGACTGTCTCGCACACACATCTGTATCAGTGCCGACCCTCAGACTTTGCTCGCCCCTCAAGTATATCATTAACAGCTTGTGTGCTTGTGCGACAGATGTGACAGAGAGAATCCCATTAATATTAACAAACTACAAATTCGAATCCAAGCTGTATCACATGCGGCTCAGCAGGAATTTTGCTGAGCATTAATTTATTTCTCCCTTTTTTGAACGTGGCCGTTTGTCCAGAGAAGACATGTAACGCCTCAAGTGTGTGTGTGTGTGTGTGTGTGTGTGTGTGTGCGCGCGCGCCAGTGCGTGTGTTCATGCGTGTGTCTGTTGATTAGGGAGTGCACAGAGTGTGACTTTGCCTGTAGGTTCATAGATCATTACCCACCTTGGCTGACACTCTAGACCCATCATGGACTCTGGGAAAGTAAGAGCATTCTGACTTTTTTCTCTGTGTTATATTAAATTTAAACGCTAACCCATGTGAGGTGGGTTTGTTCTGACTGAGGTGAGGATTTTGTGTAAATGTGTTGCTTTTTCCATGGCTGCTACTAAGCTGTACAACGACTGCTGTGAAGCTCAGAGGTTTTCATGACTCGGTGTGTTGTCTGGTCTGCGCTCGTCGTTCAGCTCAGGAGCATGTCATGCACACGTGTGTTTTCCATGAGATAAGATATATAATAAGTACAACTTATCAAGTATTCTTATTTAACACAATTTAAAGACCTTTACCCTCATCCACAAAGCGGTTCTACCTCCGATAGAGCCTGTCACTGTGTTTCTTATCTGCGGTGTCATCATGTGAGCAGAGCTGAGCTGTCTTGTCTCTCACCTCCTGCAGCAGCTGACAGGAACCCTGGCTGTGGCCGTCTTCACCGCGGCTCTGGGGTCCCTGCAGTACGGATACAGTATTGGAGTTATAAACGCACCGCAGCAGGTACTCTTCACTTCACACCACTCCTGCTCTGGGTCATCCTAACCCCTGGGATCAGTTATATATTTGCAGCCTTACTCCAAATAACGGCCATGCTCATGGAATGTTTCTGGAGCACTGGATTGAACAGAACAGTCAGAGAGTTTTTGCCTCATCTTAGTATCGACAAAGATTGACAAGAAGCTCAGGCTGTGTGGAGCAGCTCTGGACATTAACCTTTTCCACTGAGTCATGTCTCTTTACTTAATTAAACCAGAGCAGGAGTTGTAACGTTACATAATGAATGAATCAGGATTAAAATACCTACTGAAGATGATTCGATTGGATCCATTAACGTTAGTCTGTTCGTGAATATTTTGATCTTGCTTTTCTTCCCGTCTCTTGGTGCAAAGCTGTGATTGACATGCCTCTGTCACAGGTCATTGAGAGGCATTATGGGCGCTCCCTGGGGGTCGGGGAAGAGAGGGCCTCTGTGCGTCCAGGGAACAGCACAGGAGAAGAGGAGCTGCAGGAGGTGGGAAACCATCCCACTGTGGTCATTTACTGGTCCCTGTCGGTGGCGATCTTCTCCATCGGCGGCATGTTATCGTCCTTCCTTGTTGGATTTGTGGGAGACCTGAAAGGGAGGTGAGAAAGGACAGATGACATAATGAGAGGCTGAAAACAAACAAAACAGTTAAAGCGAGACGGGGACAGACAAGTTGCAGATTAACCAGGATCAATGTGGAATCACGCCACAGCAGACATGCCCGTCCGCTCTTTCAGTGCATCACTCTGTGTCTCTGTGTTTCAGGGTGAGGGGCATGTTAATGGTCAATGTTCTGGCTGTGGTGGCTGGGCTGCTGATGGGTCTCTGCAGGATGTGGAAACCTCACATTATGGTCATCTCAGGCCGCGCTATTATGGGCTTTTACTGTGGTACGATCAAACATAAACTACAACCTGCAAAACAATACTCATGTGAGGTCATTGGAAATCTGTGGATGTCAGGCATGGAACTGCGGCATCAGCTGTGGAGTAGATCAGACCAATACAGTACATGAGTCTAAAGTAAACTAAAGTAGAGAAGAATAATACATAGCACTGGAGTAGTGCAAGACTAGAAGGGATTTATTAACGCTGCATGAAGATCTGCATTAGAGCTGCTCTTCTCCATAGGTCCAGTGTGCAGACATCTGGTGGTTGTTGCATGTTGCAGCTGAATGCCCCTCCCTCATCAGAAAACCTGTGGAAAGCTTCAGTTGTCCCAAAATCTCAAAAGGTTGTTTAGTTAGTCCGGTTTGGACGACTGTAAAAAAAACCCTGGCCTGTCACAGACTATTGCTTTGCAGAAAACAAACAAACATTATAATACCATAGAATTTGTGGTACATGGCTCAGCACGTGATGTGTGTGTTTCAGGGTTGACATCTGGGCTGGTGCCTATGTACATTGGAGAAATTGCACCCAAGGCCTACAGAGGGGCCTTGGGAACCTTACACCAGCTGGCTATTGTCATCGGTATCCTCATCAGCCAGGTGAGCTGCTTTCACACATGCACTGCACTCAGCAGCATGTGCTTGACAACAAGTCAGACGTATTGGAAGTGTGTGTGTGTGTCTGTGTGTGTGCAGGTAGCAGGCTTGGACTTTGTGCTTGGTAACGATGATATGTGGCCCTTGCTGCTGGGTCTGTCCGGGGCTCCAGCACTATTACAGACCCTGCTGCTGCCTCTCTGCCCCGAGAGCCCGCGCTACCTTTACATTCTGCTGGGCAAAGAACAAGAGGCCCATAAAAGTAAGCAGTACGCACAGTCATCACTTACATCTGTGTGTGTTGAGCTCACTTAGTCAAACACCATGCACTCAGTCATAGGCTGTGTCCATAATCACCTGCTGATCACTAAATAGCACCATTTTGTTGTGTCCTGATGGTTGATGAGGTTTTTATGGTGCGCTCATTGTTTCCCACAATGCATTTGGAAAAGAAGTGGTCAACTGAACAATAGACCAACGTAGGTCATGGCATAAACTGCAGTAAACAGGTTTATACTTAAAGTTGAACAAGGTAAGAGCCCCCTGGTGGCTGGCTGCAGTAAATGTTAGTGGACACTTAAGCAGACTTGAGCAGTGAATAGACACTGGGCATTTCTGAGGCCTCTTGTCTCCTGTCGCTTGTAGGTCTGTGTCGTTTGAGGGGGCCGTATGACACATCGTCCGATCTGGAGGAAATGCGGAGAGAGAAAGAGGAGGCAGACAAGGAGCCCAGGATGTCCATCTTCTCTCTGGTTGGTCTTTGTAGAGGAAGGGGTCCATCTGAGATATCCCACAAACTCACTCAATATTTACCTTAAACTTGAATAATGACGAAAACTGCAGATCACAGTTTTAAAATGATGTATGTATATACTAGAGAACTGTCTTGTCAATAGTCCTGAGCGCAGTGTAAGATTCCTTCACCCTACCCTTAAAATGAGGCGACTCAAGAACCTTAAGAATCTCTGGACTATAGAGTATGTTTTTCATTTGCAACTGGAGGCAATGAGCTAAAGCTATAAAATTATCAGGAGCCGGTGTGACGTCCGGAGACAATATTTTGCTCTTGTGCGTTTTCTCGTAGATCCGCTCCTCCGTCTACAGGCAGCAGCTGTTTGTTGCCCTCATGATGCATCTCTCTCAACAACTGTCTGGCATCAACGCTGTGAGTAGCTAATTCCTTTCACCTCTTCCTCATTTTTCTGATTTACTGATGATTGCTCTTCGCTTTCTGCCTTTATTCCTGTTCCTCTTCATATTCTATTCAATGTTATCCTTGATTTGTCTCCCAGATCTTCTATTACTCTACGGCCATCTTCGTCCAGGCTGGTATCGGTCAGCCAGTCTATGCTACTATTGGAGTTGGAGTCATCAACACGATCTTTACTATGGTGTCTGTGAGTAGCTGCAGATTGAAAACACAAACAAACGCATGTGGAGGTTAAACCTTGACATGTGATGATACCCTTTTTATTCGTCTTCACACCTGCCCTTAACGCATACATCCAGAGACAGACATTGTTCTGTGTCCCAGGTTGCACTGGTGGACCGGGCTGGTCGACGTAGCCTGACGCTCATTGGTCTGGGAGGAATGTGCTGCTGCGCCATCGCCATGACAGTGGGCCTCTCACTCCAGGTTAGTAGTTGGTTTGTTCCATTGTTCTGGTTCTGAATGTTGCCTAACATCCCAGAGGCAAGTATGTGAATGAGCTGATGTCCATCATATGTACATAAGTGCTATGGCTATTTTTGGTCTCCCTTTAAAGCAGTAAGACACTCGTCTTTAATGAATTCTTCTTCCTTCCAGAATCAATTTGCCTGGATGGGCTATGTCAGCATGTCTGCCATCTTCCTCTTTGTGAGTTTCTTTGAAATTGGCCCTGGTCCGATTCCATGGTTCATAGTGGCCGAGCTGTTCAGTCAGGGACCTCGGCCTGCGGCCATCGCTCTCGCTGGCTGCTGCAACTGGACCAGCAACTTCATCATAGGCATGACCTTCCCCTATATACAGGTAGGCAGTGGGGACGCTAGCACACACATGAGCGTCTGACTTTCTGTCCATCAGATGAACTTTCCCAGCTGAGACATCTTTAACAACCTTCATATTTTTGCAGGTCTGGCTGGGTTGCTATGTCTTTATCCTGTTTGCTGTGCTGCTTCTCGGTTTCACCGTGTTTACTTATCTCCGGGTCCCTGAGACCAAAGGAAAAACCTTCGAGGAGATTGCTGCCGTTTTCCACAAGGGACGAAAAACCCCAAAGCAGATTCCTGAAGACGGTGGTGAACTGCAGCAACTCACAAGATCCTCAGATGCTTGAGCCAACTGTGTCTCATTTCAAATGTTTCTTACAGTATTATTATCTGCTAAAATGAGGGTGTTTACCTTACATTGCCATTACATTAATGCACAAAAGCAGTGTTAATAATGGGTTAATACGGTGTGGTTAACTTCCTGTAGGTTGAGATTCAGAGGTTAAGATGCAGGATATAAGTCATATTTCTACCACTGTCATTGAGTCATCTGCTTAACATAAGCTCTAAGACCTAATGTATGTATTCAACCATGAATATGGAATGAACTGTGTCGGTATCAGCTGTTGTACAGATGTGCGCCTGCCAATCATCCCCTCCACCACTTTCCCCCAAAAAATAGTTATTGCTGAATTCCCACTAGAACGGATGGATTGAATTCAGACAGGAAGTGAAACCTGATGATGATGACTCATTATTCTATATTATTACTTAGAGGTTGAACTTATTTAAACAGGATTTTAGACGTTAGGATAACAGCAAAACGAGGATATATTAGAGCGATGGTGCCACGAGCGTGATGTCATATTCCCCATCTGGTGTAGGCTTATGTTAATCACAACTTCTGATTGCATTAAATTATGTATTGTGCTCCTTGTAACTTGTAACTCGAATCATTGAACATGTGTATGTCCATGTAAGTGTGTGTTCATGAGTTGGTATGTGTTCACCTGTTGAAGGTGGCAAAACATTAAATGTGAGTTTAAGTTATTTATGTTTGATTGTCTTTTTGGCATTAGAACTTCTTCAGAAGCTAACTGAGACAGTTCTTGAGGAAGTGTGTCCTGGAAGCTTAAAAATGTGCAATATTTATTTATTCAGGTGGTTGCCCTGTGAGTGTTTTGGGGCCACACAAAATATTGCTTAGGGCCACCAAAATCCAAGGGCTGGCCCTGGGCTAAGTAATGATGATCAAAGTATTGCTGCGCTGTTTACTTTTATTACTTTATGATAGATCTTATCTTGGAGGTAGTTATGTTGCTTTCTTTGTAAAAAAATCTGAATGGTCATAATCAGTGGCGTTAAGGTTTGGATGCAGGAAACAACAACTATGAACTAACATACATGAGTATGTAAGTACACGTACTCAGTTACCGTCCAGCTGTTTACAGATGTGCGTTCCGGCCGATCATCCGCCCTCCCCCTGTCTCCTCCCCCATTCCTCCCCTCCCCGCCGCCACCACCTCTGTCACCGGAGCCCGTACCTGCCCTCTCCGCTCCTCCTGCTCTACATAAGCTCCACGCATGCGAACTGACGCTCCCTTTTTTTCAGCGTAAGCAGGACAAAGGTAAGAGCAACTCTCTTCTTCTCCAGCAACAGTTGGAGCTAAAAAAACAAAACAAAAAAAAACCCAGGAGATCGGCTCTTCCGGGTGTGTTAGTACCCGCTGAGGTTGCTTAAGACGCCGAGTAGCGAGTGTATTCGCCCCCCCAGTCCCTTCGCAGTTATTGGGTAACTTGAACGTAGCGAGGTGGAAGAAGTTAGCCCGTCACTGTGGCTAACGTTAGCATCCGCGTCGACGCCAATGGGTGTTGGTCGGTTTAAGCTAGCTAGCTAGCTAGCTAACTTGGCTAACGACCGAAAACACGAGGTGGGACCAGAAGCTAACCGACTGTTTCTTAGGGGTGTTCGTGCGGCCCAGCTGCCACGTAGCACGGCTACTCTACATCCTTTGCTCGCTCTTTAGCCCCAGCAGCCCACTTTTGTTGGTATTTCCAACTAATGTTGTAACGCTGCTAACAGGCAGCAGTTCGAGGGGGATTCAATTAGTTCTTTAATCTTGTTAGCATTAGCATGAAAAGTTGCACTTGGCGCAGAGCATGACATGGAAGTTCGATCTATCATTTCTTAAGATTTTAAGATCTTAAAGCCCATAACAGCTTCTTCTCGATTGGCGGTTGACAACGTAGACAGTTACCCCCAGTGACCTCAGCTCAAAGAACGAGAAAGCACAATGCTAAGTGTTGTAGTAAAGTGTCGAGTCACTACTTCAGCTCAGCCTCCCTGTGTGTCCATGAAGCTCCATTTTTTTTACAAGCTTTATCCCCCATTTGGTGTTTTTGATAATTTTCTAGTGTTCTAGTCTAGTTTTCTGGTTTAGCACACGGATCCATAATCTCCTGTAGGTTGACTTCGCTCCACTTCCTCACCCCCCCCCACCCTTATTTCTTGAAATGCCACGTTCACATTTCATTCTATCTCCTGTCTGTCTAACATCAAGCTTTGTTCTGCTGCTTATTTGTTGTGATTTGTTGGGTTATGTTCACAGCACAGCCTGATAACCACCATGGCAGATGATGATTTCCAATCCGGACAGTCCGGGGCTTCTAAAACATTCCCTACACAGTGTTCTGCGCTGAGGAAAAATGGCCATGTCATGATCAAAGATCGCCCCTGCAAGATCGTTGAGATGAGTACCTCCAAGACTGGCAAGCATGGGCACGCCAAGGTAAAGCATCCTGTCATTTGGCATGCAGAGCTAAAGGTGTTTTTTATAAATAAATTTGTTAGGTTCCCACTTACAGGTCTATCTCAAGAAGCTTACTTGACCTGAGGGTAAATCTTTTCTGTGGTGTTTTCCCAGGTTCACCTTGTTGGAATTGACATCTTTACTCAGAAGAAGTATGAGGACATCTGCCCCTCTACCCATAACTTGGATGTCCCACATGTATCAAGGAAGGAGTACGGGGTAAGAAGTGCTTGTCTGAGCTCTTGTTGTAACTGGGGGGCCTGGGGGAGTAAGTGACATTTGTAATGAATGCAGGGATCTTGTGACCATTTTTGAACCAGTTTGGTTCTGGAACAAGGTATTTGTTATGTTTATTGGTGTTTTGATTTTGACAGTCTTTAGACCGCTAGTCTGCCCACAGACAGGTTTCTGTTAAACGTGAGGTGTAACATGGGAAGAGCCATCTTGTGAGCTAAATGGGTGTGTCCCATGTGTCAGAGCATGCGTGTCCTCAGCACTTGTGAAAGACGTGTAGGTTCTAAACTTGCTGAACAGGTTTTGTAGCTTCTCCCTGATTTTTGGACCAATATTCTCAATACACAAGGAACAGTAGCTTCTACTTTTTATATTGTTGTAGTAGCTCAGCTTCTTTTTTATATACCTTTCCTGACTGAACTTGTTTTGTGATCAAATTCTTGTTGATGAATATCTAAAACTCATGACTCATAAGCTCATGGTTTGGAGTTCCTATGTACAAAAGCATTGATTGGAATAAAAATTACATAAGATGTTCTGACTAACTGGTGTCCAGAACATTAAGTTGCTTGCATGTGAACGATGTGGCAGTACAGAAAAAACAGTAAAACAGGTCAAATGTTTCCACAGGAACATTTAGGTAGAGCAGGCATGAGGCAGGACATGGTTTATGAATCTTCTGTGGAAATTGTGCATCAGCCATATTGTAAAATACTTAACTATATTCTGTTTCTCTTGCATGTTAGAAATGCATCAAATAAACACATTTGGTTTCTCCACAAATGTATGTAATATGGTCACTATTATTCATTCTTATGCTGCCAATCTCCTCTTATTAAAACAATTTTAATCACCGATTTGACCTTTTCTAAACCTTCTCTCAGGTTGGCTCTTTGAGGTCAGTAGCTTTTTCTGTCTTCCAACCTTAACCTTTTACGTTTCCTGATGACACTTTCAGGTGGTTGATGTCGCAGATGGTTACTTGACCCTCATGAATGATAAAGGTGAAACTAGAGAGGATCTTAAAGTGCCAGAAGGCGATCTGGGCAAAGAAATCACAGAAAAAAGTGAGAGGGGTGAAGATTTTCAGGTAAGTTTCTGGCCTTTTTTGTTTTATCCGTCTTCTCTTGGGGTTTTTCCATGTTTACTGATATTTACCACAAACTTCAGTGTCCCACTTCATCCTGTAAAATTGCCTGGTACTTCTGCATAGTGTTGCATCACATACTGATCCTAGAAAGGTATTGCTATAGCCAGTCGTTACCAAAGAACAATACTGGACAGTTTAAATCAGTGCTCATGTAAATGTTTTTGCAATATTAAATGCCACTTAAGTTTCTAAATGTCCATTTATGGTGTGACAATTCTGAAGCAGTTAAAGTAGGTGTCAAATTCAAATGAGACCGGAAAATGTCATATGATGGACTATGGATCGTAATGATGGACAGCTGCTCTCAAATCTGTCTTTCCTTCCTTTTCAGGTCGTTGTGTTAGAAGCTGTTGGTGAAGAGCATGTCATCAGCTATAAGAATTCAGCTAAATAAGTCAAGGGCAAAGCTGGAAACCTTAGTTTCTTCCTCCATTAGGGTTTTCAAGCCTCTCCAAAGCTGTTGGCCTTCACCCCTCCACCAGTTTCTCTACTGGTCAAGTAAAATCCAGGTTCCTGGGCTGACTTGGCTTCTTCAGCTGCACCTCAGGCTCGGGGCCGCCTGCCACTCTCTACAATCAATGAAGTTATCCTCCCTTAGCCATCACTGCTTAACTTTGTGGGTATGGATATTATCCAGGAATTCCTTGCAACATCCCAGTAATTAATACCATTCCTTTTTTATAGTATTATATGCTTTTGTTCCACTGTGTGCATTTCTTGGAATCAGATCTTTCAATTTTGAGTTGCCTATACACAAGTGTTTCCATTCTCCTTCACAAATGAGCTACTGCACCTTGTGTTTGACTAAAATTTCCCCTTGAGTGATTTTCTTTTATTTCTGCTAATATTAAATCTTAAGCAAGCTTCAGATTTTTTTCTGTTCAAGTCAAGGAAACCAAAAATACAACATGCATGCAAACTGCAAATTACTTTTTCACTGCGTCCAAGTTCTAACAGGGGACTGTCTCAGCTGATGGGTTTGGGATGGGGGGGCATTTTCTCTTCTGCACTTAATCATTTCTTCTCACTTGAGGCCTTTTTATGAGTTAACAATTGTATAGAAGCAGATTTTGAATGAACAAGTCACTGAGGACTTTTACTACTCTAGTCTTAAAACAACTTCTGGAAGTTCAGTATCAATTACATTTAGTAAAGTGCTAAAGCTGATGCTTCTGGCACAAAATGTTGAATCAAGTAACTGTATGGTCTTGATGGCACTTAATCTAGGTGGTTGATAGCTTGCAGTTTATCCATGTCTTGCGATTGGAGAGATAGTTGAGTGTGAGCATTGAGCTATCTCCCGCGCTGCAGCTGTGGGAGTAAGACGGTGTCTGTTCATTTGGGGGTGGTTGTTCATGGGATTAAGAGTTTTGTACCGTCTACAATCTAAAATGGTTTGCGGCTCACATCCACACGGAATAACATTATTGATCTTGCTGAACCTGTGTCTACACACCGGTCACTTGTTTTCTCCCCTAGAATTAAAATCAAATTCTTCTC
This sequence comes from Pseudorhombus dupliciocellatus, assembly GCA_016785235.1. NCBI lineage: Eukaryota > Metazoa > Chordata > Actinopteri > Pleuronectiformes > Paralichthyidae > Pseudorhombus > Pseudorhombus dupliciocellatus. Next base: position 337,011 of record JAFBJW010000233.1, read on the forward strand.
ATTTCTCATCACAACATTTGGACTAAAGAAGACAGCCTTTCCCAAGTGAACCTGTCATCCTCCTAAAAAAAACTTAGTCTGACCTGCTGCTCTCAGTGCAGGTTGTTGTTGAACTGTCTGCCCTCTTAGCACCCTTTAATTTCTTTCCCAAGTCATGGACCTGTCTCCGCTAGCAGTTAAGTTAAATGTAAACATGAAGACATCACCATTTCTCCAGCAGAAATCATTAATGAGGGAGGAGCAATGAACAGCAATGAAATTACTTAAATGTCTATAACCACACTGTAGTATTGACTTTGGAAGGTATACTGTTTTAGCTATCAAGTTCTTTGTGCAACAGCAGCCGGTCTGTTTCTGTTCTGACCTCAATCCAACGCAAGTACTTTTTTTCCCCCCTTCTGTCAATTCACCAAAGGTATCCACTGGGTTTTGTGTTGTGTTACGCTCTATGCTCATTTCTTGCTCCCTCCTTGCTCTGCCACGTGACCGTAGTTAAATGTACTTCTGGTACATTTTGTACTAGAAAAGTTCTACCTTCGAGCAGAAGTTGCGTCCTCTTCAGATTCAGACTACAGACACTTCATCGTTATTATGCCTCTCAGGGAGAAGAATGTGTGGGGGGGAAACAAAGTCGTTCTTATGCAAATTGCAGGGAATGCTGACAGTAATGGCAGTAAAAGCTGGATAACGGTCAAACAATTTTTCACACTGAAGTGGTGTTTTGAGTTTTACTCAACTGGCTCCTTTGAATGCATGGAATTTTGGAGAGTATGCTCGTATGTCATCAGCTGTGATGTTTAATACTTGCCTACCATCTCTGCAGCTGTAACAAAAGACAAGTCTTCCCTAAGCCATATCTTACAGCTGTTCATAACCACGGTCAGGTGCAGGAAAATGGACTTGATTCTCACCCACAGTTCTCTCTCTAGACTGATATGTAGCACTCAATTTCCACCACACGTCTCATGTATGATCATTTCCCCTTAAAGGCATCTCCCACTCTGAGATGGTTGATAGGACTGACATTTGAGTCTTCATAAGACAATGTTTACACTATAAAGGGAGACAACCCCGACCTTGTTGGCTTCACATGCTAATCTAGGACCCCGGTCTGCAAGGGACACAACTGGGTAGAAAAATAGTCTGTGTCACGAGGTCAGATTTTCTCAGGGCTTCAAATTGAGTGTTAGGAAATCTGTTACGTTAATGGTGTCAGTAGTGAGGATAATACAATTGTTTTCGTCCTTTTTTTTTCAATGTTAGAAGCCCATTTTCTTCTGGTGTTGGTGTTTAATTTTCTTTTCTCTCCTCTCTGGCGCCTGTTGTCAGACACTTTCTTTGTTTTATCTCTTGCTTCAATATTGTGAGGAACAGTGGCCTATATCTTTTGTTTTGGATTTGTATTCTCTTTGTTATCGTTGTGTACTCTGAGGAACGTGGGTTTAGGGTATTTCCCCAGGTTGATCGTAATGGCTCCTGAGGGGAAAACTTAAAGCCTTGTCTGGACCATAAAGATACAAAGACTTCTATTCTAACAAATGTATTGCTGCTGTCTTAATAATCATAACTTGTTTTTATTGTGTAGACAAAATAAAGTTACTGGCTACAAGATGCAGCCTGTTTTCTACTGTTGTGCTTTAATGCCCCCCTGTGGTCATGAAATATTTTACAATTTATTAATTAGACTTAGTTATTGAAAGCTTTTTCAGTGTTCAGCTGAGAAACAAGAGAACATACCAGTAGATGGACAGACAACGAGATGAGGGTGTAATGGAAAAAAAAAAAAAACCTTTAGCTTATATGGCACTAATGGAATATTCCACTAAATATGACATTAACATGGCAAGTTATTATACTTTAACTAGTCAATAGATGGCAGCAAACACTTGGATGAGTATTTGGCAGCCTCAGTCTATCCATTGATACACTGTATGTCATACATCAATAATAATAATAGTGCTTCTGTATATGCTTGTATAAAGTCACAAGAAACAAGAGAACATACCAGTAGATGGACAGACAACGAGATGAGGGTGTAATGGAAAAAAAAAAAAAAAAAAAACCTTTAGCTTATATGGCACTAATGGAATATTCCACTAAATATGACATTAACATGGCAAGTTATTATACTTTAACTAGTCAATAGATGGCAGCAAACACTTGGATGAGTATTTGGCAGCCTCAGTCTATCCATTGATACACTGTATGTCATACATCAATAATAATAATAGTGCTTCTGTATATGCTTGTATAAAGTCACATCACAGGGAGTGGGTTCACATGCCATTCCATGTGTCAAAAGTTTGTCAATTTTGCTGTCAATCCCACCGCCCTCTGTCGGGCCACGACCTTTAGATCAGCGCTCATTGTTTTAATTATGGCGACCCTAAGTCTTTATCAGGTATGCTGGAGTGTTCCCATGATTTACTGCAGGTAACGATGACTTAAGTTGTAATGTGGTCCGTGTCGAGTGGCGTCGTGGGGAAGGCTACCCAGGTTTGCACTGCAGTGACTGCTCGGTGCAAATACCATGTAATGTGAACTTTGCACTGTGTCTGGGAGGGGAAGTGGGAGAATGCCCCTCTCTGTACTTCTCTGGCAAACATCAGTTTGTGTTCAAATGCCAAAATTTCGCCTATTTCTCCCATATTTATTTAAATGTGTGAAAGGTGTAGGTCAAATAGGACATTACTCCTATAGAGGTAATAAACAGTAAAAACAAAAAATATATTGATTTTTTAAAAATATTTGTCCTGATATTAAATCTTAATTCAATTCAATTCATTTTTATTTATATAGCGCCAAATCATAACATGTTATCTTAGGGCACTTTAGGAGTCAGATCACAGTCAGATCAAATATGAAAACAGAGAGACCCAACTATCCCCACAATGAGCAAGTAGTAGGACTTTTACTACTTTAGTCTTAAAACAACTTCTGGAAGTTCAGTATCAATAATTACATTTAGTAAAGTGCTAAAGCTGTTGCTCCTACACAAAATGGTTGAATAAAATATCTTAATGACAAGACACCGCCTGTTTTCTAGTGTTCCCCTTCAATGTCCAACCTGTCTATCCAGACGACAAAGCTACTGTATTTCTGGCTGCTGGCTGGAGGACATAAACAGGGCCTCTCCAGTAAACACATATACACGGGTATGTAGCGTATACACACCAACACTGGGCCAGAGTGCAGAGGAACATATTATATAAGTGTACAGACTCAAGCTGTGAAGCAGAAATAAAACTGTTTATTTCTTTCAAATCTCTGCAAACAGAGACAAAACAAAAATTTTACTGCGAAAAATCACAGGCCAGACTTTGCTGTGCCTGATGGTTCAACTCAAGAGTCTGTGACAAGTTCAAAAAATAAGGTAAGACATATATTAAATCAAGCATAACTTTCTCTGAGAGAAACCTTAAACTATTTATAAATACTGTAAATGCTGCAAACTGTCTTTGTGTGTGTATGTGTGTCTGTGTCTGTGGAGGTGGCTGTGTTGAAAGATCAAATAATAAAATAACTTAGAGATAGAAAGTTAAGTTAGTAATAATTATGAGATAACTTATTTCATTTCAACAATCTGACTGCATCTTGTTCCTTCAGGTCTTGAAGGAACAAGATGCAGTCAGATGGAAGTTGAAGTTCAAGTCATGATTTAAGTAGAACCAAATCATCTTTATCGCCCCCTGGTGGCCACAAACTCATTTCGACAGTTAGTGGATGAAAGTAAAACATCAAAGAAATGCTGTTCCTCATTTAAAATATGAATCTCATGGTATTGGATTCATTGTGATTGACAGCTGAGACTCCGCCTTCAAATTATATCAAAAGTGAAAAAACGGCAGCACGACAGATATTTAAACTTCACTTTTGTACAAGAGGAAGTGTCCCTCTTGATGCAGACACAGTAACACACAACAGCGAAGCTTTCAGCCGTTGTCAAATGTCTATCATAAAATAAATAAATCCTTGTTGAAATGATCACATTTAGGACATAAAAGTCCTAAATGAGAGACACTTAACATTGAATCAGCTCCTTAGAACCAATTCAGAAAGATCATGAGGCGGGGAAAATGACGTCGCAGCAGCCACGAACGACTGGAGACATCGTCTGTACTTTTCTTGGGGGATCAGCATGTTTTACTCACAAGTGCAGGTGGTGGTCAGGATCTGCCCAGTGTCAGAGTGCGGGCTGGGAGAAGAAGGGATGCTCTGCGGTTCTGTGTCTGTGTGCGAGAACGTGATGAGGAACAGAAGCGCGGGGGAGTTTTTTCCGTCTTACCGAGCAGTTACGCTAACAGATGTTTTCATTCGAGAACGAAGCTCACAGCGTGGTACTTTCTATTTTAGCCGACACCCCTCTGCACACTCGCACCCAAGGGAGCACTCGCATGTCTTTGAAGGAGAAGAAGAAAGAGTTCCCTGAACGAATTAGTGAATCACAGGCAGCCAGTGTTTGTTATTGTTGAATAAGCTGACTGTTGCTCGTGCTTCTTCCCTTCCACTGAATTTAATTGTTTGTGGTTCCAGTGGCTGCACCTCACACACTGACAGTGGAAAATTCTTCTTAGTCCAGGGCTATATGATAGGTATAAGTTATATGGCCAGCCCCGTGGCTTTGGATCCATGGTCAAACATTCAAAACATTAAAAATTCACTATCATACGTGCACTCTGAATGCCTGGGGAGCCTCTGTGGTCCCGACCGGCCGTGACGTTGAGCCCCCAGCCTCTGGCAGACCTCTGCTCGATGCAGGGTTGTTGTTCCTGGCCGCGGCTTTGAACTTCCTCCTTTACGTCCGACATGCAGCGTGTGTGTTGATAAGGTTGCGTCCAACATCTGGAGGTTGACTCCAGCAGGAGGTGGCGGGAGGAGGGTCGGGTCCTTATTCAAACCAGATGAGGACAACTTCTTAGAATACGAACGTATACAATCAACACTTTACCTGCTCAGAACAGAATCTCTGCCTGTTCAGAATAAGTTCTACTTTGCTACACAAACAGGGCCTTTGCACGACGACGACAAACTTTAAAGCTCGCTATGTGCTTTAGCTCTTTCTCTGAAGGCTCAGAGGGAAAAACAGGACATGATGAATGGGACGGTTTAACACTGACAGCGTTGAGGTTTACAGGAAGACGAGGTGTTGTAAATCAACAAGCAGCGTCTGGACTGTTTCCCCCGTTGGTCTTACGTCTCATGCTGATGTGTTGTGGCAGAGGGGGCTTCTGGGAGGCATCTGGGAACGGAGGAGGAATGCTGAGGCAACGCTATCATGCCTATAAACAGATGCGTGTCTGCTCACCTCCAGCTCCTTATCCATTTACAGGAGATCGCTGGAGCTGGGAACTCGTTACGCTATAGGAAGCCACGAGAAACAAAACGACTCGCGATCAGACGCAACAAGATAACGTCGAAGAGTTTTCGGCGCAGACACAGCAAATTCAAAGAAACTGGCCTTTGTGACTGGGATATTTACAGATTAAACTTGAGAGCACAGAAATCAAAGAGAAAGAAATGTTTGTTCCATAAATAAAATTCCCTCCTTGTCCTTTAAATAGCCTCGGCCCCAGCATGTGTGTCAGAGTGTGTGGGTGGGAATTGTTCCAAAAACATCCCAAGGACACCCCGAGACACTTTGCCCGCGTGTTCTTGGTTCTTCCTTTTTTTTATTTTGATGATGTCCCCATTTTTGGCCGGCTGTTTGTGAAACAGCTCGCTCGTGTTTTGTCTCGTCGCTGAAGAGACAATGAACTTTGTTTCTGACGCGTAGAGCTGTCATACACACACTCACCCACTTTGGCTCAGCATACGCTCACACACACACCTGTGGATTAGAAAACAACACCTACGTGATATATATATTGTGTGTGTGTGTGTGTGTGCTTGGACTACGACCATGTTCCTGTTTTGTAACTTTGGAGGAAGTGTAGTCACCCTCTTTAGAACAGTGTGTGTGTAATGTGATGCATGTGGTTCTGTGTGTTTGTGGAGAGCGGTTATGACAACAGCAGTTACCCAGAGTGCATTCTTTCCTCCTGGACCACAGGTTACATCCCCAGGGGTTTGTGGGATAGGCCAGGCCACTGTAGGGAGGGAATGAACCCGAATGTGACTATAAAGAAAATGTGTGTGTGTGTGTTTGTTGGTGACATCATCATAAAGGCTGTTTTTAACCCAATACTATAATCACCTCTGACATCCCTACTTGTGTGTGTGTGTGTGTGTGTGTGTTCACAATCAAGACCACATGCAGTAAGAAGGAGGGGGAGGGCTCTGTTCGTCGTTCATCTTGCTCTTCATTATTTTTTTTGCACGTTCAGCTCTTGATTTTTTTTTTCATGCAGTGCTCATCTCGTACACTAGAGGACGCCATGACGTCTGCAAAGATACATTAAGAAAAGCATGAAAACTGCTCTTGAGTTTCAGCCTGAGACTCAGCAGCGGCAGCGTTTTGGAATGGCGATGTCAGGTTATCATCCTTACCTCATCAACCAGGTCCAGTGTTTTCATTTCAAACGGCTGATGTTTAATCCGACCCGTCAAATAGTTTGTCACACAGAACTGACTGGGAAGGGTTTGTTGCAAAAATATTTGGACGCACCATCTGTCAGTCTCCGTCCATCACGGCTGCCAAGACGTGGCCGTTTGCTTTCAGGGTTTTGAGCCAGAACTCCCACTGGCTCCAGTGCTCAAGTCGCTCTCTTGTCAATTCAGGCAACATAACCCTGGTCTAGGAATATATTTCAGATGGCTCCTTGCACAACAACAAAGGCTTTCTGTCAGACATGGAAAGTGCAACTCTGAGCAGCCATAATTATTAATGAACAGTTTCACCTCAAATGCCTGGGGCCACACGCTCAGCTGGGACCATCACAGCTCTTCAGATCTGCCCCCCCCACCCCCACCCCCTCTGCTGCTGAGCTGCCAATCCGCCTGTAAGCAATAATAAACATAGTGGGGTGTGTGTCCATGTGTGACGCAGAGGTCACTGAGCAGCCGCCTCTTCTCTGTGTTCAATAACAAACATGAAGGCGATGCTGTAACAGTGTGACCACACCCACACGATCACAGGTCATGTCTTCCAATGAGGCCTGTGCCTTTTTTTCCCACGGCGCTGGAAAAGCTTTGATCACTTTGCTCACGGCCAAGCTTTGCTGGGTTTTTTTTTTACACAAGTTTTCATGGCATTGTGGGTAAAATGCATGACCCAGTCATGTATTTTTTTTGGGGGGGGGGTTTGCTGTATGATTTAGATTAAGCTTTATCGACTTAACTTGTTTTTTTCTTCTAGTTTAATCATTTTAATCATTTGTTTTGGATTTTATATATATGTGTGTGTGTGTGTGTGTGTGTGTGTATATATATATATATAAAAAATTTGGACGGTGACAGTGAGCACATTCAAGGTTACTGCAGGTCATCTGCGTTGAACCTTGGGATCTCACAAGAGAAGATAAAAGAAGAAGGTGATGAAAAACATACAGTCAGCAGCGGAGCTACTTTTAGCTTCACATGCTGCTTGAAAACATCGTTTCTGGCCAAACTCTCTCGTGTCTGCCGGTGAGATGTTTCATAGCGTGGACCCTGTAACAGTCCACATGAGGTTTGTCTTCCTCGCAGGTTGAACATTCAGAGGGAGGCCGTGTACATAAAGGGGGTTTGCTGTATGATTTAGATTAAGCTTTATCGACTTGACTTGTTTTTTTCTTCTAGTTTAATCATTTTAATCATTTGTTTTGGATTTTATATATGTGTGTGTGTGTGTGTGTGTGTATATATATATATATATATATATATAAAAAATTTGGACGTGACAGTGAGCACATTCAAGGTTACTGCAGGTCATCTGCGTTGAACCTTGGGATCTCACAAGAGAAGATAAAAGAAGAAGGTGATGAAAAACATACAGTCAGCAGCGGAGCTACTTTTAGCTTCACATGCTGCTTGAAAACATCGTTTCTGGCCAAACTCTCTCGTGTCTGCCGGTGAGATGTTTCATAGCGTGGACCCTGTAACAGTCCACATGAGGTTTGTCTTCCTCGCAGGTTGAACATTCAGAGGGAGGCCGTGTAAATAAAGAATGCTGATATTAGCCTGATTTTAGCTTTTATCTTCCAAAGGGAAACATTTTCACGGCATGAGGTCCCGCAGAATTTTTCCTCATGTGACCTTTGACCCTTGGCGATAACACTCATTAATGTTGCTACCGTTCCCACTTAGCTTGGCAGCAGAGGCTGTTTGCAGCCTTGCAGCAGAAACCCTTCTTACTTTTTAAAGTCTGGCTTCCAGAGTGGCTTAAAAATAGAAACCACCATTGAATCTCTTTCCAGTCCCACACACGCTTCGTCTTCAGCATGTGGAGGAGTCCAGCTGGACAGACCCGCTGCACCTGGTTGTGGTTGCTGAACAGGAAGATGGACGACATGGCAGCTCCCCAAAAGTGAAACCAAGCTGAACCGGTCAAACTAAATGTCGTAAACCTCATCTCCTCCATGTTAGCAGATGGGACGCGGGTTAAACCTGGCTAATTCTGGCATCCGAAGGAGTTACCAGAGAAACGTCATCGTCAAAGTTAATGCATAATTTCATCCTCAGGCTTTTATGCTGCTCTACTGGCCACACTGGTTTATGGAGTTCTCATGTCATGGCCAACAAAGCAACCAGTGAATTGAACCAGCAGAACCGAGCGTGAGAGGAGATGCTCTGCGGACAATGAGAGGATTTACTACGTTTGAGTGTGAGGATGAAAGAGAGCACTGAGATGTGAGAGTGGGATTGAGAACGATGACGGGATGTCAAGCGGGCTTGGCTCCTGGTGTGTGAGAGAGTCCTAACTGAGTTAGGAAATTATATCACCCACTCCTCGGGAAGAGGGTCGCTGACCTCTGGAAACACTGCAGCAGATTATTATTCGTTTTTATTGGAATGTACTTCATCTTGGATTTTATACGATTCAGCTTCAGGGATTCGGGGGATTTCATTACCACCTCTTTACTTTTAACCAGGTCCTTGTTAACCTGTTCATAGCTGCATTTTAAAGTATAGTCTCGAATCTCGAATGTGAACTCAGATGATTCATATTGGGAAAAAGTGGACGGGACTGTTTTTTTCTGAAGAACATAACGTTTCACTGAGTCAGGGTTAGGGAGGTGAGATATGGTTCCATGCAGCCTCTGCTTTGTGTGGAACAGGGCTGGGTCTGTGTGTGTTTGTGCATGGAAAATGGTGTGTGTGTGTGTGTGTGTGTCTCTGTGTGTGCACTTATCTCAACAAGCTCACTATGAACATAACACTCCAATTCAAAACATGTTTTTTACTACTGTGTTCTGGCAGACATGAGAGGCAGTGGGACAGACGTACGGTGCAGTTGTCGGTTAGATCACAGGATCTGCTGCCAGTGGTCTTGCTTTCTTTGGCCCCTGCCTCCCTCTCTCTCTCTTTGTTATCCCTCTCTCGGTCCATCCTCTCTCCTTACCCGACGTCTGGCTGTCTTTTATTCAGGATCAAAGCCTTAACCCCTCCCTGTGAGACATTCATTTTGATCATTCCATTCGACAGAAGTCTGCCGTTAACTCCCAACACACACACACACACACACAGAAAAAAAACAGTCACGTAAAACTGCTCTTCAGGCTGATTTGCTGAATTATTCATGCACTAAACATTTTCAATAAGGGGGGGTATGTCCGTGGGTGGGTTGGGCGGGTCTTTTCCCATTTCTCTATCTTGTTTTTAATCAGCAGATGGCGTGATGACTCCCAGGAGACGGTGAAAACCCGATCGCCATCATCCTCTGCATTCTTTCTTTATTTCATCTTTACTCTCTCCTCTCGCTGCACTTAGCCCCCGCGCTTAAACCTCCGTCTGGCTCGCTCCGTAAAAACAAAACCTTTTGGCTAATGAAATCCGCACCATCTGTTCTCACGATCCCTCCAAACTCCTCAAACTTGCCGTCTCTTACGCTTCCCCCCTGCTCTTATACCTGGAACAGCAGGTTCATTTTCAAGTTTTCAAGACGCTCGCAGAGCCCCGAGCAGCTGTGTCGGTTGCAGCGTGAGCGGCACAGGCGACACACACGCCGGTATAGTGGTGCACGTTAATGATGCAATGGTTTTTACGGTTTCATCATGACACCTGCCAAGGAGGTTATAGTTTCACTCCTCGATTTTTTATCAAATTTGGTGATAAGACAAAATACAGACCGAAAAGAATCCCATCAAGTTCTGTAAATTATTTGTAAAGTTTTAACCAATTTTCCTGTTTTAAGCTGATGTTTTATTTTTTTCCTCAAGCTATCCCTCTTCCTTAACGGATATGATTTCATGACCTGCTCTGTTTTCTTGGCTGAGCTCTGAGGCTTGATTGTAATTTAAGGGAGTGGTGGAGGGAGCACGGAAGCTTTTACTCACACGCAGGAGAAATGAGTACAATTAGTTTGAAGCCCGTCTTCTACCAGTAGAGAGAAGCTGGGGAAGATGTGGCTTACATACAGTATAATGCACCACTTGTCCTTGTGTGTGTGTGTGTGTGTGTGTGTGTGTTTTCAGTACCTTGCTGGAGGTTCACAGATTTGTATTTTCTTCTTAGTGAGATGAATACTGCACTTCCTTTCACAGTTTAAGTAAACCAACCTCTTTCTAATCAGGCAGAGCAATCGCTGTGTTGAGGCAGACAGGTATGTGCACATTCAGCACAGACACACACACACACACACACACACACACACAAACACACAGTACGGTCATGTCATGTTTTTACGTGTGTAATCTTTTATGTGCATCAGTTTGTAACGTTATACAGAAACAACAGAACAGATTTCAGGTGAATGGATGGACCACAGGTCTCGGAAGAGCCCATGAACTCGTGGTGTGGTAAGAGTTCTCTGAGAGCCGCGCCAAGTATTCTTACCTTATCCCTCAGCCCAGTCTCAGCCGTCAGTTTTCCCCCAGTGAAACACGTGGTGCTTGATTTCCTGACCCGGTCTAAAAACAGAAGAAAAAGAATGGAGCCAACAATTTTAATGCAGTAAATTACACCATGATCCTGATAAGCAATCATGAGCCACAGGCCTCTGGATCAGCCGAATAATGAGCCTTTGTCCGAGGAGCGTAAGTGTGAGGAATCCAGCACTCAGCAGTGGCGATAGCATCTCGCCTTGGCGAGCGTTATCTCAGGGGCGTGTTTTCGTGTCATTGTCATGCAAGTGTAAACTTATGATTTTTGTCCATTTATATTTATGAGTCTGTGTGTTCATTGGCGTGTGAATACATTTTTTTAGGGCTCTACGTTGAGTGTGTGTGTGTGTGTGTGTGTGTGGGGCAGCGCGTGTGTTGTACTAGTCTGGCTCCAGCGGTTTTTGTGATGTGTATCAGGCAGCTGCTCGGCCCGCTACTCCAGGACATCAGAAATAGAGCTAATATGAGGTGCAGTGTTCACACAGTTTACTGTACAGACACAAGACGCACGGCTTTCTATGTCGTTCTATGCAGGTTCAAAAACATTACTGTTCATTTCTGCACTGCAATTTCAATTTTCCATTACTGCACATTATCACTGTTTTACAACACCACAATTTTTACAGTTTTCTTATTATGTTTAAAATGTCTGTACTGGTTGTTAAATCTCTGCATTCTTTTATATTTTTCTTTGTATATAGTATTACAAAGTATTTTTTTTAAACTGTTTCTTTTGCTGCTGCTTTATTGTTTCCCTTGAGCTACTTCTAAATGTGTGTTTCCCCCTTTTTTACAGCAGCAGTAAAAAGGTTCTTGCTATCTACTTGTGATTGAGTACAAGTTCAGTAAAAGTACTTGTACTTGCATACACATTCTCAGTACTCTTTCCACCTCTGCTGAATGGTGGCCGACTTTACCCCATTCAGCCTGAGGGCCCGAGGGTGAGGCTCTGGTCTAGAATGAGGTCCCAGCCTTTGTTGAAGGGCCAGATTTGGGAGGACCCAGATTCCATTCGCAGAATTAGTAGATGCAAAACTTTGTTGGATTTATGGTGTAACAATATTTTCAATACTATTTCAATGACGTTTCCTTACACCTCATTCCAGCCCTTACCCTAACCCAACTCCACACACACACCGATGCATTCCTGGGTCTGCTTTCAGTTTAAAGGTCAGATACCATCTCAGGGGACGTCCTCCACCGGCTGCGTTTTCCTCGAATTGTTGACTTAGTTAAAATAATTAGTTTGATTTGAACTTCATGGAGGCATTTCTTGAACGGTATTCGGCACAGATATTTCTGACTTAGGGGCTTGAAAGGGCTTTTCTCCCCCAACGCTTTGGCTCTGCTCCGCTGCCTCTGGCTGCCGAACGCAGGAATGCACTCGCGTATACAGCATGAGCTCACGTTTTTTTTTAAATGTTAGGACCCAAGTGCTGCTTTCCCTTTTTAAAGATGAATGTCAGTCAATTCTTCCTCTCCATTCCTGCGGGAATAAGATCAACAGAGAGCAAACTATTTTATCTAAAAACAGCGAAATGTAAACACACACACACACACACACACACACACACACACACACAGAGTTGAGAGTCATGTCTCAATCAGTGTAAGCTGATCCTCGTCATCTGGTTTTGGTTTAGATGGAGAACATTTCAAGAATGATTCGATCTAAGTTCACCCTGTGGTGTTTCTGTTCTTCCAAGACCCCAGTAACTCACTCACACACTGCTTTGTTTTTGTTGCACGCACACACACACACACACACTGATATGCTAACACCGACAGAGAGGGAAACAGATACTTCCTGCTCTGCAGTCACTCGACCCTTCGTCCCAATATGTTAATCATTTCCTGCTTTATAATCCAATGAAACGGTTGAAGTCACTGACTTATTAGATTAGTCCGACTGGTGTCCACGTTGGGGAACCAACAGCCGATCTGGATCTGGACTAAATTCAGTGGACGAGTGCTTCCTGCCTGAATGCCCGAGCGGTTAGTGGACAACCCGCTCGACCCCTTATCCACAGCCTGAATGAAGTCCGGCGTTCTACAAAAGTTCACAGAACAGAAATTAAAAGCAATAACAAACAAAATAAAAAAATCTGCAGAGGTTTCTGTTCCTTTCAACTCTGACATTCACATTGATGCTGACCTGTTCAGGAAAGTGGCTCCCTTTGACACTTTCTTTTCTCTCTCCTCCATCATATCATTCTATTGACGCGTCAAAATCCACAGAGGAAAAGAGTGTGTGTGCGCAACAGGAACTCTGGGCTGAGACAGACAACCGAAATCCATGTTCATTTGCTCACATCTAAACTTTGACCCACTCGCTGCTTTCATTTCACCTCAGTGAAATGTCTTCCGTCTCTCTGTGTCCACAAAATACCACTGTGTGGGATTCCAGTCATGGTGTCCCCCGAGGCTGAAGAAGACGAAAATGGACATGCTTCTTAATGTTGCCCTGGTGACACGCAGCCGCTGTGTTGAGGTCAATAATAATGTTCTGATTAAAGAAAGTGTGGAAATCTTCTTATATAAGATACAAGAAAATAGTAAATACATTTTCCTGTGTTGTTGTAAACATGTCTGAGCAGAGAGCCGTTTGTGTGTGTGAAAGGAGAACTCCTGAGAAACTCCGGACCCAGTTGTGCGTCCTCACGTCCAAAAGCATTCATTTATTAGCACACAAGGGCAAAAATCCAAAACAAACCTCAAACTTCATGTCTGACGACTCCCAGAAGACTCAAAGAAATCTCTGGAACATAAATAAACACAGAACATCAAACTTTTGATGATGGACGATGACGTGAGGTCAAATCAAAGACCTTTATCTCTGTATTTAAGGACTGAAGAGAAGCATAACTGCACTGGGTCGAAGGAAATACACGGCAGCCATATACCCTGCAGTAAATTCACCACTTTCATGTCCCTTTTTTGCTGCTCCGTCCCCTCAACTCCTCTTTAGCCCTCGTTCAACTCCACAGCATCATTTATTCATGGCCCCCTGTTTGCAGGCCTCCAATCTGATTGGCCTGTTACTGCGATTTGGTCTGGTGGTTACAGCTCTATCAGGTCTCTCCTCCAGGAGTGTTTATGTGTGTGTGTTTGAATAGACCACTGGGGTTTTAAAAGAAGTGAAGGAGAACATAATAAAAAAAAAAGAGGCAGAGGAGTGAGTGGGTGAAACGGAAATAGGGATGGAGTGTTTGTTCTTTGTAATGAGATCCTGACGGCTCTTTGTTTGTCCTGCTGCACCTGGCCAGGGGCTGGACGCGGGCCTGAGAGGCAGATGTCGAACGAGCCCTTTCCTTTGTGTCGCTGCGGGCCCGTGTGCGTTTGAATGCGCGAGTCCTTGAAGCATCTCAGACCTCATACGATCCCCCCACTGCGCGTCTGAAAGAACTCCGCCATCGCCCCGAGAAGCAAGGAAAGATGACACACACACGCACACATAGCAGCGCGTAGAAAAATCAGGAACACCTTTTTTAAATGACCTTTTATCACCTACACTTCAGTGTTGATGGAAATAAAATCTATTGCTCACGTGGAAGGGCAATCACGAGAAGATAAATTAGCTAACGCACGCGACACACGCCACATTTCTCCCAGCAGGAGGCGAAAAAAAAAACGACTGAGCAGATGAGGTGGTTGCTACTCGAAAGCCATCGTAAATGTGACCGAGATTCAGACTCTGTGACGGCTGATTACAGCACAAAGACGCGTGTTTGGTTTGTGTGTGTTCAACATGGACGTCGAGGACGTTGTTGTCATCAACCAGAGTAAACACTGCATGACTCACGGCTGCATTTCATTAAGGGGCAAACAGCGTCTATCTTTATCTCAACTATCTGAAAAAGGAGATGAAGGGAGTGATGGGGGGGGGGGGGGGGGGGTGGCACTGGGGGGGGGGGGGTGGAGACTCGACAGTGGCGATGGTGCCGACGTGGCTGCTGGGAGTCTGGGAGATGTACCAGAGAATGGAGTGAAGGAGGGAGAGAGGGAGATAATGAAAATGAGAAGAGGCTGCAGTTCCATTAATGTAGCCCCTCCCTCCATCGCCTATCTCCATGGTGATCATTGCGTGTGTGAATGAGAGAGAGAGAGAGAGAGAGGAACTAAAGGTTTAGAATAAAAGTGACCTCAAACACACCCAAGCAACAACTACAAAATAAAAAATATAGTTTCCTTGTTTCTCCCATTTGATTTTTCTCACATGGCTGCATAAGAGAAGTGTCTGTCATTTATCAACCCTGTGTGGCGTCAGGATCAGTATTTCAAATTAGCTGTTCCCTGATTCCAGATCAGCTTCATGTTTGTCATGGAAACATATCCCACACTCAGATCTGCTGCAGCACTTTAGACACTTTATACCCTGCAAACCTTGCATCATCAGTCTTCATATATGTGCATTAATGATCTGTGTGATAATCTTTAACACACACACAGACACACTAAATGTAATTCATGCTAATTGTTGTTTATCATTATTAAGGAAGTAGATATGTATATGTATATAATATGTAATTTACAGCCATCAAATGCCCCTCCCATGTGGCACACACATACATGCAGAGTTACCATGGTTACCATGGTTACCCCGTGTGTGCTCAGTCGGTGTCTCTGGTACCACATATCATCTGCATTTCTGAATGTTGAAGGCATTTAGCATAAAACTGACCTCTCTCAGTCACACACACACACACACACACACACACACACTGCAGCATCATTTTCAAGAAATCTTCAGCATCTGTCAGAAAATGAGGTCACTTCTCTCAGAAATATGAATTCAAGCATTCTTGCAGCAGCTGTGAGAAATTCACTGACGAACACACACACACACACACACACACACACACACACAAGCAAAAACCTCCACTGGATGAGCTGCATGGGAAAGTGAACCCTGCGTTCGAGAATAGATCTGATCATCTGGGAACAAAGTACACTGATGTGAGCGAGAGAGAGATATGAGCAGAGCGTACAGAGGAAGTGATGATAATGTGACGAATGTGAGACAGCTGTTGTACATGAACAGGATGCACGGCCACGATGTCCGCCGCTGCCAGACCAACGGCAGAGGAACCTTCTAGATGCGGCCTCACACCTCAGGGCTCCTCGTGCCTTCACCTCCTCATCACAATGATAAATCTCTCTCCAGCTTCCGGCACTCCCTCCTCTGACTTTCTGACATTTTAAGGAGTGAGCAGGCGCTGCGGTTTCCTCCTGGCTGAGTTATGGCCACGCAGGGAGACATTAGTCAGACTGAAATGTTCTGTTCAAACCGGCGCTCTGGCTCCTGAGCGAGAGGAACATACAACACATAAACACACTAATGCACATGATGTAACGCAGACACACACAAATGAATACGCTTGTAAATTTAAAGCGTGTGTGTGGGGGTGTGTGTGCGCAGCTGCAGAAGCAGAGCACAGGTGGAGGCCGTCACTAATGACTGGATATGTGGTGCGAGCACCTGTGGGAATGAATGATCAGAGGATCATGGGACGGCAGCCTCCAAGAGAAACCATTAACTCCCAGCACGGCCAATTCATTTTATAAACCCAGTTCTGCTGTGGGCAGACTCGGTTTGTGTCAGTATTTATTGCTAAGATCTGAAGCTTATGTCTGTTTCAGGTTTTTTTTTGGAGCAGCAGAGAACCGAGCAAAAGACAAAGAAGACATCACAAGACAACAACACCAACCTCTCAGCCAATTTGTTAATTGTATTTGTCATGGGCTCTTCCTTATTTATCTTCCCGTCTATATCACTCTCTGTTCTCATCTTTATTTATTTATCAGGTTGCCATTTTCCCTCACTGTCTTTTATCGTGTGGCCTTCCCTCTCTCTTTCGGTGCTGATCCCTGACTAAAGCCTTCCCTCTCTTCCTCTCCTTATTTCTTCCCCCTCCTCTTCCGTGTAGCAGAGGGAGAAGCAGAGCGGGAGCAAGGCTACTTCTGGAGACTGCGTTGAATAAAACATGCCTTTCAGAGCGGAGGAGGCTGACGTGGATGGAGGAGAGGCTATCGAGCCAGATATAAAGTTTTGATAGTGTGTGAATATGGAGCGTTTATGATGATGAGCGATGGCTCGTCTCAGCGTGGAAACGAATCCATCTAGTATAATTTTACATGGACCTCCTCCTTCCTCCTGCACTCAGACCAAGTCCACCGCTAAACCTCCTCACTGTATGTGAAGGAGGAGCGATGGGGCCTCCCCACTTCTGACGTGAGGAGGCACGGTGTGTGTGTCCTTTCATGCACATTCAGATTTGACGGATATGAGGGGGTCATTCCTGCCCTGCAGCCCCCTGACCTCATCAGATACTGCATTATGGGTAGTGGCACCGAGATCCTACAGCTGTCTCTCTGCTTAGGGCGCTGTGATTGTGAGTCATCTCTCTCTCTCACACACACACACACACACACACACAGCGGTGTGACCACAGGGTAGATGACATTTAGAGGTGGAGAAAGAAGCCAGAGGAGAGCTGCCGCCATGATGGGCCATGTTCTTTCGTCTGTCATCACTTCCTGTGCTGCGAACACAAACTGTGATGTATTAAAACAAATTCTTTGTCATCTGACCATCTGCCAGGCTCTGCCACGTGTGTTGCTGTTGCTACACCTCCATCATCTCTCCATCGTGTTCGTCCTCACTGAGCTCTGAGGGAAATACCGCATGTCTATTTTACGACGTCTGGTAGCTGTCTGCCTCTGACGCGTCTGACACAGGACGCGACCCGCACCGCCCACTTCTCACCAGTGAGGACGATTTGTTGCCGCAGATCTGAGTGGCAGATTCACAACCTATTGATCCCATCCACGACTGTAAAGCAATTACCAGGTGAAACTGTGAAAGAGCAACCATCAATAAATGCTATGGCTGCCAAACCAAATGTAGTTACCATGTGGTTTGAAGAAAATGAGACTTGAAATTTAACTGAGGGTGAGCCCAGGATTTCTGTGTTCATCCAAATACCAAGCATTTATTCTGCACTTTTTCATTTTTTTTATTTCGAATGAGTATGTGATGTTTTCTTTGATGTAAATGTGGGATTGTAGTCCAATAAACAAGCTATCTGCTGTTTTATTTAA
Organism: Pseudorhombus dupliciocellatus; assembly: GCA_016785235.1. Taxonomy (NCBI): domain Eukaryota; kingdom Metazoa; phylum Chordata; class Actinopteri; order Pleuronectiformes; family Paralichthyidae; genus Pseudorhombus; species Pseudorhombus dupliciocellatus. The sequence continues at coordinate 355,070 of JAFBJW010000233.1, forward strand.
ATTGGTCTGTGGGCCATTTATCTCTTCAGAAGTTCTGTGAGACCAGAAGCTTTAGGAGCTGCAAGATTGGTCTACTTTAATTAACCTAATTTCACCACGACTTGGATCTGGATGACAGATTACAAGAGAAGATAATTTCTTTTATTGAAATACTTAAAATGAATCGGTATAAAACTAAGACTAAAAACTGAGAATTAAAGCGACTATTCAACCAAAAATGAAAATTCACTTTGGGTGAATGTCCCTTTATGTATATCAGGCTCTGCTTAATAAAAACTACAGACGGTGGTGGGGGGATAAGCCTCAGGTCGGGGCAGGAGCAGGGGACATGGAAGGTCCTGCAGCTCATGCAGGTGGAGGAGGACCAGGAAACAAACCGGATGAATAAAACAACCGTGTCGGCGGTCACATGTCGTGCAGCGGGCTCCTGAATGATTTAAAGCGTTTTACATCATCAGCCTCTCCCTCCCTCCTTCGCCCCCTCCCTCCCCCTGATGCTGCTGCTGATGCTGGCGACCGACTGCAGCATCCTCCGACATGGGCATCCTTTAATCCGGCCGTGACACAGTGAGTGTTTTCCACCACTTTGTTTTCCTCCCTGTCACCCTCCTCTTCGTCGCGGATCACCCATCCTCACTCCTTGCCCTCGATAACTCCCCCCCACCCTCCACCCCCGTCGCTCTATGTGTGTGTGTTGTCTTCCTTTGTGTTTTTTTTCCTCCTCCACGGGCTGTGGCGCATGACCGAGCGTCCTGACAGGAGCGATGGTTACAGCCTGCGCGCGGATGTCTGGATATCAGGGTCCGGCCACCTTGGTGCTGTGAGTGTGTTTGCTCAGGAGAGAAGGGTGGAGAGAGTTTAGGGCGGTGTGACGCTTCTCCCACCGGACTGGAGCTGCAGCAGCAGCAGCAGGGCGCGTTTGATGGGATACGGCTGAAAGAGGGTGGGACGTTCACTGAAGTGGGACTTTCAGGTTCTTTGCAGATGGGAGCATTGAGGTTATTTTTAAATCAGAGACAAACAAAGAAGGTGAGTTTCTTTACTGTTGTCTCTCCTCTATCTATCTATCTATCTATCTATCTATCTATCTATCTATCTATCTATCTATCTATCTATCTATCTGTCTGTCTGTCTCTAAGTCTGTCTGTCTGTCTGTCTGTCCATCCATCCATCCATCCATCCATCCATCTTTGAGTATTGCCCTGTGTTACTGTGTGTGTCTATGTGAGAGAACTGACACTGAAAGCCTCAAGCTGTGGAACTGGGCTAATCCCTAATGACATGGCCAGATCTCTCTCGCTCTCTCCCTCTCTCTCCACCCTCTCTTTCCCCCCTTTTCTATCTCTTTATCTGCTCTAAGGTCTTGTCCCTCTTTTTCTTTTCCTCCCTCTCATCCCCTCGTACTCGGCTGCAGCGGCGTGCTGTCCGTGGTGCTGAAAACAGTCATCAGCAGATTTGTGGCTAATACGCTGGAGCCTGATGGGCCTGTCAGCGCTCAACAGGTGCCTATTACTCACTATAGAATGGCAGCGGCTGGGAAATGTGCTCGTTCGGGTGTAGTCCAGTGGCCTTTAGATGGAGGGTGTGTTTGCGTGTGTTAGTGGTGGGTTGTTGGAGGATAATTGTCTGTTCAGCACACGGACATGAGCGAATGTAGGATTGTTGATGGGTTTGGTTTTTTCAACTTTGAAATGGACATCAGAAATGACTGAATACTGCTCAGTAATTGAAAATTTAGAGTTGAAATGACAAAGAGTTGATTTAAAATCGCACAAACGAGGAAAAGCACCCCCTCACAGATCTTCTAGACTGTCAAGTTGATGATGATTCCAATGACGATGAAGATGGGGAGTGTGAAACAATAACAAGAAGTAACCAGAAGATTACATAACCGACCGATTTAGCAACTGCTGCTTGTCTTCCTGCATTTTCCTCTCACACAGACTCACACAGCCCCCGAGACACGCAGGTCTCACACAGAGTCACGTGCAGCACCACACCACTGGAGCACCAGGACGCTTCAGCTGCGGCAGTACACCACTGGAACATTTTTAGGTCTTATTTCATTTCAGAATGGCTGATTATATCTTTTCTATCAACTAGATGGTTATTGTCTCTGTGTTTGTAGGTTCTGAATTGCTTTACATTTAGTGACGTCATTAGTTAAGTTAGAATCATACACACACACACACACACACACACACACACGCACGCACACACCTTTATATTTATGAATGGCTGTCTGGCCCCCACCGCCCTTTTTCCATCAGGAGCTGCTTGGCACTGACGTCAGTGAACCTGCTTACGCATACAGGCTAAGATAATCAAAACCACACGCACACACACACAGACAGACAGACAGTCGAACTGTGTGTGTGTGTGTGTGTGTGTGTGTGTGGGAGGTGGCAGCCTTGATCCCTATCATTATATTGTAATATGATCTGCGTGTTTGCTTCCCTGCAGGTTTACCAGCTTTAACATTTCTTCCTTTGTGTCTCTTTCTAAACTAAATACATTCATCTTCGACTTGTTATACTGAAAACAAGGAAAATAATCCTTCCTCGGGCGGGTTGTTACAGATGCGAGGGTGATACCTGTTATTATAGTCCTCTGCATGTAAGAAAAGTCTATTGCACTGACAAACAGTCAGTCTTAATGCAAGTGGACGGCACTGATCTAATAAGAAAAATTATGGGTCAGTCTCTAAAGCTTTGCCCCACATGTCCTCTGTAATAGTCATCATTAGTTCAGTGTTTGGACGGCTCCTTAATGAAGTGAGTCATCAGAGTTACAGAGGTAAACAAACCCAGAATTTGCATCTTCACCTCCTCCAGAGGGACGTAGCCGTGCACTCTCAAAGACTAAACTTTTAACGTTGTCCTAATTAATATGATAACCGCATAAACCTACATGATGCGACACATTTCTTAAGTCAGTTACTTGCAGTCTCTCGTAAACCACCATCTGCATCAAGACTCTGTGAATGAATTCAAAGTCTGGACAGTTGGGTCTGGACATTCTTCAGGACATTTTTTTCACTCGCCCCTCTTGCAGGGGAAAAAAACGTCCCCAGCGACATTTTCATTCCCACATATAACTTGAGGAGATCGTCCAGAGTTTCAGTCGAAGCATTATCAAATAACGGACTGAGCGATATTTCTACTGCATCATTCACACATTAATTCAACAGGAGACGAGGAAATGTGCTCGTCAAACAGCCTCGGGCACCTCTATCACCGCAGGAGAGAAATAAAAAGCAAACACTCGATGCTCACTATGCTAATCTTGAAGTCAAAGTTGCTGTTGGACCAAAAAATGTGTTGAGCAAACTCTAGCCCAGGGAATTCATTTGGTTGCCATGGTAAAGACCTTCAACACTGGCCTCTGAGACAACTCAGAGAAATAATAATGTATTCCTCTGCCAACCACAGAAGGAAACTCAAATCTTCTGATCCTGAGCCGCCAAATAATACCAAAGGGGTGTCCAAATGTTGCTAACAGTCTGGAGCCAGAATCACTGGGACGGGTTTTAACCTTTGTCTTAACTTATCTCCTGTTGAGGTTCAGACATCCAGGGTGAGTCCCTGACAATGTGAAATGGTCTTGTTGTGTTTAGAGCTGAAGGCCACACAGAGACAGAGATGCCATCGATATGGCTGGTTAGCCAACGAGCTAGTGGGAGTGACAGGGCTGTTTTTATTTATCTGGCAGTCTGGAGCCAGATCCGTTGTGCTGCGGGCTGCAGGCTCCCACTGTGCTGCATTAGGCCAAAGATGGATGGGGCTGCGACAGGGCAAAGTGTGAGCGAGCGGGGGCTCGCTGACAGATCAGTCATGCGGAATGTATCTGCGCCCTGGAGGCAGAGCCAACAGTTTGCACCCTGGAAACTTTTGACAGTCAGGGGACGACACTCTTTACTTTTGACTTCTGCACGCTCCTTGCAGATCAGCGTGTTGGTGCTTCATTGGCAATCGCCTGAAATGAGTCAGCAAACCAGAAAACCAGAAAACGAGCCAGCCAGTCGGGAAATGAGTAAAGAGCCGACAAAGTGGATTTCAGGGCCGTCGCTGTTAGTGTTCACATTTGTCTCTTACCTGGTGAAATTGTATTTGTCAGGGAGGACATGCAGAGACAGAAAGATGGTGAAAGCCTCTGCTCTGTCCTTCTATCTGAATAAAAGGACAATCTGCGTGCTTGGCTGTCCAAGAGCAACAGCTCAGGCTCGGCCATGACTACCTAGAGAGACATAAAACCTGTCATCGGTTAAAAGGTTAAAGAAACCTCGGTCACAGGTTTACAGCTTGTTTGTTTACCCGTTGCCAGATGGCTGCATGCGTTCGCCCCGCGCTCCCATCGTTCAACACGGTGAAGTGAAATTTGTTGTGTGCCTGAATAAGCAGAGGATTAACGGCCATACAGATAAGGAGAAAATTCAATTAGTGCATGTGAGTCAGACAGACGCGGCTGGATTAAGACCTCCGATGTCACAGGGGAATACAATCTCAGAGGGATCCGAACACAACGGGATCTGTTTGTCTCCCGAAATCACAGTTCTCATAACGTCCACAGACAGTAAACCTTTCTTCAAACAGTGGGTGTGGATCTCTGGGAAGCAAGACTCCCTCTTTCTGTTTGCTCTCCACAGAGCTTGTATTACATCATCGCTCTCTGGTTAGTTCACTAAACCAATTCAGGGGCACATGGGGGGAGGTTTTACTCAATTATTGGGAAGCAGAATGTTCTTTTCCTGTCCATGACTCCACACTGCGTCCTCGGCGGACACCCGAGACAATGGGCGGGTCCGCTCCAGCCTGGAGGTTGGATTATGTCAGAGAATGATGGTCAGTGAAGCCTCGGTGGGAGCATTACAGGTCGCAATTAAAAAAAATCCATCTCTGGACAGTTCAGATGGACAGTGGACAGTTGAAGAGTGACGGATGAGAGACGCACGCAGGAGGTGATTTCTGTTCTGTGTCAGATGAGGAATCCAATTCATTAGAGACTGTAGTCAGCCAGACGAGACGCTGAGTCAGCCCGACAATCGGCCGATCTATCTATCTATCTATCCAGCCACAGATACTCTCCTTTCTGTAACCTGCAGTGAGATTAATGCAGAGTCACTGACTGGGAGAAAAGAGGAAATTAAATAAATCCTTGTTGGATAAATGGCCCTGACTCAGGGATTCATTCTGCTACTTGGCGATGACTTGGCTCTGTCCATATGAACGCACGGCCACTCGCCAAGTTTGTGGGGTTTTTTTAATTTATTTTTTTATTGCAGGGACTGTATGGCCACGTGATGCCAGCGGGTTGCCAGGTTGGTTTTGAGTGAATCAGAAGGGCTCTCAGCTTTATTAGGCCTTAGTGGAGAGTGGAGAGCTCAATCAGGTTATTCACCCAGTAATCCAGACATGGACGGGGGGCGGACGCAGGGGCATTAGTCGCAGCTGATTAGACACAAGGATGGATGTCCTGACAGGGGGACACACGCTGGTGTGGAGCTGGTGGTGCTTCACCGTGGCAGGGATTCAGCTATTGATTTCCAAACAGCAGCAGAGGCTGTGTTTGTTTTGTGCTGCGACACTGAAGAGTCTTGTTTGAAATTCTATCACGCCGCTCGTCCGTGGAGGACAGTGGCGCTGTAAAGACAACAGCAGCGTGTTAGTTACACACTGGGAGACAACGGCACTTTGTCTTCCTTGTATCCACAGCTGTGTTATTATGTCTTCCTCCAGTTCTGCTCACATGCGCTTTCTCTTCCTCGCTTTTTGCTAAAAAAATAACAACGCACGTGTGTTTGTATAAACGCATAGCCTTGCCATATGAGTTGTGAACGTGTGTTTGTTTCAGATTACAGGTTGAGTGCTGGTAGTGAGTGAAACAGATGGAACACCTGCTGCAGCTGAGCTCTGTGCGCCTCTGCCGCTCCACCACTGTTCAAACAGTGAGCACTCAGCTCGGGGCAGGTGGCGATCGCTGTCAGTGGCGCCGGCCGGAGAAAAGAGAGGAATGAAGAACAGATTCCAAACATCTGCGTGTTTGTTTTGAGCTGCTCAGATTATGATTAGATTACCGATGTCTCCGATTTAATCCATTACACATGTTCATCATGCTGCTAACTGAGCTCATGGTGATTTCATTAGTTCCTCAATTATTTGTTTTTGTTTTTTTTTTTCTTAAGGGTTATCTGGATAGCAGTGACTTTTCACAGTTCAAATTACATTTAGATTCTCTACTTTTGATTCACACATTTTGTACACTAGAATTTTTTTTCTCCTCCTGTGAATTTGCCAAACGATTTGCTCTGCATTGAAACATAAATAAATTAGATCTTAGTTTGGGGAAGTAAACAGCCATAAAGTTTCAACTTAAAATCACAGTCCTCTGCCTGTGCAGGAAATAATCAAAGTCGGCTAATGTTAAATCAGATTTTATTTTCATGGGATTCTACTAAATCTCTCACCATCACTTGCAAACCAAATCACCGCTTGAGCTTTTCCCACCACTTGCTCTAAGTAAGCGCAGCAGCAGCAGCAGCCATAGCAGCCCTGGCCTATATTCCGGTTAACCAGCCGGGTAATTGCAGTTATTATTTGAGTGTCTCAGATTATAGCTGAGAGGGGATGCGAGTGCTGCGAACGGGAGCGACTGTTTGTTCAGTAACTTGCTCATGTTGTAAGTGGATGATTGCAGAGTGTTAGTTCACTGCCCCTGAGAGAGAGAGAGAGAGAGAGGAGGGGAGAGGAGGGGAGAGCTGGACCGGGCTGCAGCGGATGATCATCACGTCTCTCTTCTGCTGTTATTGCTCATGTGACATCAGAGACAGCCTCAAGACTGTGGAGATTTAAAATATTCCACCCTCTACAAAAAAAATAACACAGAATCTCTTCAGAATGTGTCACTAATCGCTGACTCTCGGTCATATTTTAGAATAATGTGGAGATGTTTGAATGGTCTTTGTTTGGTTCAAAGAAACAACCTTATTATGTGCATGTGATTTCACACGACGGAAAGTGATGTAGCGTCCACTGCCAGCCCTCTTGAGCTCAGCTACCATAGCAACCGAGCCGCAGGGAGAGGACTGCTAATTAGCTGCTTCCTCGTTCAGGTGCACTTCATTTGCGGAAGAATGTGTAACACCTCCCCACCGGTCGGCTGGAGAATAAGCAGCGTCAGATGTGCGGTGAGATGCTTCTTTAACGCGTCACTCCACCTTTGTCCTTTCAGGTGACGCTCCCTCTCGCCACGTGGAGAAGAACTGAGGTGGCCTTTGACTGAAAGAGAGGAGGCAGAAACTTTCTCCCATCCAATAGAGTCGGAATAACTATTTTTCCTCCGTGCTCCGCGCGACGGTCTGCTCAAGAAAACCTGTGAAGGAGCCGAAGCGCCAGAGAATCCTCCTCTTCCAATTCTTCCCATCGACGGTGACCCTTGACCTTTCGCTCCCAGCATGAGCAGTCTGGTGGGCAAGCTGGACCCTCGCAGGATACAGTGGGGCGCGGCATGGAACACCTTTACCTCCCGCATGCTGAGGACCAAGCCGGTGGAGTCCATGTTGGATTCAGCCATGACAGGCACCAGCTCCCACGGAACCAGGCTGGCGCGGGTGCTGTCCACGGTGGACCTGGTGTCTCTGGGCGTGGGCAGCTGCGTCGGGACGGGGATGTACGTGGTCTCGGGGCTGGTCGCCAAGGAGATGGCCGGTCCAGGGGTCATCGTGTCGTTCATTATCGCCGCCGTGGCCTCCATACTGTCAGGTGGGACTGGGACACATGCATGCACTAACTGTCCATTGTCCACAGTCACGCTGATGTGATGTATGTGGACGACCTTTTAATAACCATGCAATTATTACACGGTCAAAGACGCTGCAAAGCTATAAAGTGAGAGGCACTCCAGGGACATCTTAGTACTACATTAATGCTCCAATCAATAGCTCAGCCTTTCACTGGAGATAATGGTGACGTGTGTGTCCGTCTCCCCCTCACCGTCCCACAGGAGTGTGTTATGCAGAGTTTGGCGTGCGCGTGCCTAAGACCACAGGCTCGGCCTACACGTACAGCTACGTGACAGTGGGCGAGTGCGTGGCGTTTTTCATCGGCTGGAACCTGATCCTGGAGTATCTGATCGGCACGGCGGCGGGGGCGTCCGCTCTCAGCAGCATGGCCGACTCGCTGGCCAACCACAGCATCAGCAACTTCATGATCACACACATCGGGACGCTCAATGGACTGGGTGAGTGGCGCTCGGTTATTGACAGCTCAGGCTTTGGATGAACCAGAACCCTGCGTGTCGTGCTTGCTGATCTGCTGGAACACTGAGGCTGAGCGGTGATGATACGCGCCTGACCGTCTCTTCCTGACGGAAACGGACAAAGGAGTGGTGATGGTCACGTTGCGGAGCAGCAGAGCCAGCTGCTCCGCAGCGTGATGGAAAGTTTCCTCTTCCTGCTTTAATAGAACGGCTCCACACCCCACACAGGCGGTGCTCACTCTCACGGCCTCATGACAGCACTGCTTTGTACAGTAAATAGACAGAACACGACTTAGACAACAGTTCTAATGACTGATTCAGTTTTTGCAGAAATGAGAACCATTTGCTGGTCAACCTCTCTTATTTCAACATTTGCTGCTCTGTTATATTTGTGTTTTATTCAGGGGTTTAATCAATGTGACAATTTGACCTTGGACTCGGGCATTATTTATCTGAATTCAAAATACTGAATTTAAAATAATCACGATACCTTTGTATAAACCTAATGCTTATGGATGTAGTGTAGTTTGATATTTACCTTGTTGCTTCCTCCGCAGGTAAAGGGGAGCAGTCATACCCAGACCTGCTGGCGCTGCTCATAGCGCTGCTGGTGACGGCGATCGTGGCTTTGGGAGTGAAGAACTCTGTGGGCTTCAACAACGTGCTGAACGTCATCAACCTCATCGTGTGGGTGTTCATGATGATCGCCGGGCTGTTCTTTGTCAACGGAGAGAACTGGGACGAGGGCAGATTCCTTCCCTTTGGCTGGTCTGGGGTAAGCACACAAACACAAAAGGCAGACAACGTCAGAAAATGAAAGCGTGACGATGTGAGGGGAGGTAACAGTTATTCCTCTGTGCGCCAGGTGATGCAGGGGGCCGCCACGTGCTTCTATGCCTTCATTGGCTTTGACATCATTGCTACGACAGGAGAGGAGGCCAAGAGTCCCAACACCTCCATCCCCTACGCCATCACTGCCTCGCTCATCACCTGCCTCACTGCCTACGTCTCCGTGAGTGACAGCGACGAACACACACATCTTTGCGAATTCATCTCGCACACTCAGATTTCTGACTTTGACACGTTGGGGCCAGATGGTTGTTGCTATGGCTACCGCGAAACATCGGCCTATCAGGAGGGAGAATTTTTTTCGTTGTCGCCTGGGGGGAAGAGATCGGCCTCAGAACTCAGCTACTCTTTGAACGCCGTGTCTTTCTCACTGCGTCGCCGTTGAATCTGATCAGACCTCGCTCAGCTCTTCCGCATCTTTACTTGATCTAACTTTCCTTTCCGCTCCATTCAAGTCAACGGGCTGAAGATCCAGGATATTTTTAACGCACTGTAGTTTCTTTAAATTGCGTGACTGACTGCTGCAGGATGCAGAGTTGCTTCAGCGCTACCCTGCAAACAAAGACATATAACTCAGGATTTATTGTCGGATTACTCCCATCCCCTTAAACTGGCTCATATCACACCGTCAACCAGCCTGTGCCTGGATCGGCCGAGGGGTCAAAGGGCACGAGGCCACGAGGAGAAAGCGATCTCTACATCGTCCTCACGGCGAGCTTTAGCCTTTTTATTATTCCTTTGCTTTCCTGTAATCTGTTGAAGCAAATCCCTCTCTGCTGCACAGAATCTGTGACAGATGGCCCTGCATGATTTCACACGTCAGCAATGAGAATGAAGAGCGCGCACACACACACACACACAGAGGAGCCCGGCAATTTTTCATCTTGCATGTGTAGAAATGTTTTGCAAAGAAAGTCTATAAAAATCGACAATTGTCCAGTGTTTGGATGTTGTGCAATACGAGCATCCACTGTTCATATGGTCTCCATCAGCAAACTCACTATTTTCCAGTGGTGGTTGTTGTTAAGACATTTTTGAATTTCCATTCTTTGCGAGCACTGTTGGGACTTTTCATTACTGACGGCAGAGCAATAATTAATGAATGAAACAGTAATTAAAAGACTCAAAGTGATGTCTGATTGGCAGCTTTTCTCTCTAAACTGGTCTGGACTATAGCTTCTCTCTGGAAGGGAATCAAACGTCACTCTGTCCAGCTGGTTCAGAGCAGCTCTGCTTCGCACTGGTTTTAACAGACGACACCACAGTGGATTCTAAGCGCTCAGCTTTGGTCTGGCAGAAACGTTGATGTGTGGTTTTGGAACGAATACCTTCTTGAAAACAATTTTACAAATACTCAAAACAATTCAGTTCAGCTGCTGTTCTCCTTCCATGTTTTACTGACATTAGTTGGATTTAATTGTCTTCCGTCAGGTGTCTGTCATCCTCACTCTGATGGTACCCTACAATGAGATCGATGCCGACGCCCCGCTCATGGAAATGTTCGCCGTGCACGGCTGCATGTTTGCCAAATACATCGTGGCGGTCGGCTCCATCGCCGGACTGACCGTCTCCTTGCTCGGCTCCCTGTTCCCCATGCCCAGGGTCATCTACGCCATGGCGGGGGACGGCCTGCTGTTTAAGTCAGTGGATGCAGTTTTTTGAGTTCGGTCCTCGTGATGACGCCGCCGTAACCCACTCGTCTTCTTTGTGTTTAGGTTTCTGGCAAACGTGTCTTCCTTCACAGAGACGCCTGCCGTGGCCTGCGTGGTGTCGGGCTTCCTCGCTGCCCTGCTGTCGCTCCTGGTCAGCCTCCGAGACCTCATCGAGATGATGTCCATTGGAACTCTGCTGGCCTATACCCTGGTGAGCGCCCATGTATGGACCGTATGGACACTCGCTGGGGTGTTGCTGGCTCATTATTCTCAGCTCAGGGTGTTAAAGGCCTGAGGTTTCTTAACCTTAACCCTCCAGCACATGAATTACACAGAATGCTGGGACAGCTGCACACATACATAAAGTGTAGAGATTAATCAAAGACGGGGGCAAACGCTGACGTCATCGTCTCATCTGTCGCAGGTGAGCCTCTGCGTTCTCCTCCTGCGCTACCAGCCCGAGGGCGACATCCACGGCTTCGTGAACTTCCTCTCCGAGGAGCAGAACAGCAAGAAGAAGGAAGGCGTTCTGGCCGAGTGCGAGAAAGACGCCTGTTCGCCAACCAGCGAGGCCGATGAGTACGGAGGCCCGCCCACCAACACCTGCGGAGCCAAAAACCTGCCGTCGCTGGGCGACAACGAGATGCTGATTGGCAAACCAGACAAGAACGCCTACACCGCCAGTCACCCCAACTACGGCACGGTGGACATGACCACCGGCATCGAGGCGGAGGAATCAGAGGGCGGGGTGTCCCGCCGTTTAAAGAAGCTCATTGGACCACGCTACTACACCTTGAGGATCCGACTGGGCCTCCCAGGGAAGATGGACAGGCCCACTCCGGCCACTGGGAAAACTGTCACCGTGTGTGTGCTGCTGCTCTTCATCTTCATCTTCGCTTTTTGCTCCTTCATCATATTTGGTGAGATCACGCTATCGGCACTAGCATTTGAGTTGATGGTAAACTGTAACTCGATTTAAATCGTTCCTTTTTCTTCTGGATTCCTCCCCCTCCAGGAGCGAGCTTTATCGGGGAGGGGCACTGGTGGGCTTTGCTGCTGGTTATTGTCTTCATCATCGTCCTCGCCCTGCTCGTCATCATCATCCTCCAGCAGCCGGAGAACCCTAAGCGGCTGCCCTACATGGCGCCCTGTGTGCCCTTTGTCCCGGCCTCGGCTATGCTGGTCAACATTTACCTCATGCTCAAACTGTCCGCCATCACCTGGATACGATTCTCAATCTGGTGCTTTGTGGGTAAGTGACACACTCCCTGCCGCTCGTTCCCACCAACAGATGGGGACAGCCCGTATAAAGCATGACTCACCTCGCTTGATCTTAAACAATGGAGTGATAACTTTCATTCCTCTCGACAGTGACTCATTCCTCCGTGGCTCAGTGAGCCAGTAAAATCAAAAGCGCGTCTCACTTACTCGCTTTGTTTGTTTTTTCACGGAAGAACAAGAAGTCTCATTTCACATTTATTTCCTGTCTGTGGTCTATCTAATCTGTGCATCTGTGCATCTGTGTGTGTGTGTGTGTGTGTGTGTGTGTGTGTGAGAGACTCAGTTGAATGTTCAGCTCAAAAACATTGTGCATTGGATTGTACCATCGACCCTTGACTTTCTCCAGATATCCCACAGTAGCTGTGTGTCGGGTGTGTAACGAGGCATCAGTCAGCCCACTCGTGTCCGTGTCCTCTCAGGTGTCCTCATCTACTTTGGCTACGGCATGTGGAACAGCACCCTGGAGAAAACGGCCCGGGAGAACGAGGTGCACGCCTCCACCTACCAGCGCTACGACCAGGGCGTGGACGAGGGCTTCTGCGGTTTCGATGACGATTTCTACCCGCCCACCACTGACAGCTGGGGTGCGCCTGAGGGGGGGGCGGGGCGGGCTCAGCCCCCTCAGGCCAAACCCGAAAGCGACGGGATGTCGCCCAAAGGTGGCGGCAGGACCGCGGCCAATCACGGCCTCGCCGAGGAGGATCCCATGGATTTCTGAAGGGACTGACTCCGCGTTAACCCTGAATGTACTGCCTTGTCTGCTGCCTGGGGGACGGGGAAGGGGAACAGCAGTGTGTGTGAGAGCATGGGTGGTTGTCTGAGCGTGTGTGTGCGCATGCCTGCATGTGTGTGTGAGACTGTGTGTGTATATGTTTATGTCTGACCCTTGGGCTAGATTGTTTCCCGGCAGTGGAATGGCTTTTCTTTCACCGCAACTCCCCCGCTCGCGGCCCCCCTCGCTCACCGGAGAGCGTGTGGATGTCAAGGTTGTGAGAGTCTCATCACAGTCACTTGTTATTCACTTAGCGGCGTCCACATCCCACGCAAGGAGGACGGCCCGGCAGAAAGTGCGGACGCAAGCGAGAGATAAAACACAATGTGGCGTCCCGAGCATTCGCTGCTAATACCTAAGAGTTCACGGGATACAGGAGAGGAGAAGGTGATGAGCGAGAGACAGATGAATCTGGACCTCTTTTCCTGTCCCAGGAAAGATAGACAGAGTGCCAAGCCAAAGTTATTTCCTACATCCAGGTTGGACTTTCTTCAGCTTGTTTTAGGTTCAGTGGACGGACAGGACAGGACAGGACAGGGCAGGACAGGACAGTCTCACATGCTGCCAAATGGGAGAAAATTAAAAAAAGACATATATTCTGTGCATCTGTTAATTCCCCTGACCCTCAACATCTAGCCCAAGGGACTCTGGAGTGCATCGGGGAAAAAAGGGTGTCAATGTTTTTTTTGTGACAAAAAGTACTTTTGAACTTTGCTTGCAATAGTGCCTTCATCTACTGTAGGTGTACGTGAGTCTCTGGTCGGTTCCCCACCTTGATTTTGCGTCGTGAACGTGCGAGGGCGTGCATGTGCAATCAGACTCCACTTCGACATCGATTCTCACGTCCCTGTGTGTGTCAGTGTAACGTGTGGTCTTCAGGTTATTTTGCTGTGTCCGTGCATGGTTGTTTCTCCCCGTTCTTTCCGCTCTCGACCGCAGCATGAAGCTCAAAAATCAATCCACTCGCAACAAAGCAACTCATGGTGCAAGATAAGGAGGGGAGGAGGGGGGGAGAGGCTGCAACACGCAGGGAGAGGACGGGGAATCCTAATGTGCATGTTTTGTTCTGACTGAAGTCATTTTTTTCCCGTGCTCTTGCTGTTTACCAGAGCTGGGAAGGGATTAAGTTAGAGTTCGTTCAGCTTTGAAAGTTCATTTTAAACAGGAAAGAAAATCTGAGGTAACAGCGATCAGGACTTTTGGAGGAGAAAAGCTCATTTTATCTCACCACAGATATATATATTTTACTCAAAAGAGTCACTGTATATCGTTGAGAAAAGGCCCTCCCAGCACTTACAGTCCTATTTAAGAGTATTTAAATCTAGACATTTAAATAATTATTAATAGAAGTATAGTGAAAGTCCTCCAAAGTCCTGATAGTACGATTCTGTTGAAGTATTTTGCTCTTTGTAAAATCTATATCACATTATAACTGAACAGATTTTAATCTTTAAAACACACATTGTCTCTGCCACAGAATGGGAATGTGTTATGTTTTTTCTCTTTCATATTGACTGAACTGAAATGTAATTCCTCCCCCTCCCTCCCTCCTCCTCCTCCTCCTGGTCATTGCTCTGTTCCCCTCCCCTGTCTTCGTGTTGTTTTTATACTTCCATCCCTCCGTCGCTCTTCCGGCTCACCTCTTCCTTGATTTTCTTGCCACCTCGCCTCCTCCCTGACATTCATCAGGCGATGTCAGCAGGGCGTTAATCGCTGCACATCACAACCCAAACGGACAAGGTCGCTTTCCAGTCAAGACGCAAGGGGGCGTTCCCTCGGCCCTCGGCCCGCGGCCCGTCGACCCATGACTGTCTGCTGTCCGTCCTCTGATTTCTCACACGGACATTAACTCCTCTCCCCAGCTTTGCTCTAACCCTCTAAGCCCAAAGACTGAACCTCCTTCTCTCCCGACCCTTATGTCACACGCCCTCCATCGCTGCACCTGGAGGTATCATTCTGTACAGCTCACTGTGTGGGACACCACCACTGCCAAGGTTAGAGGTTTGAAGAATGTATGCACTCACAACACTGTATGGGGTTCTAGCACACACCAAATAGCATACCGTGGGGGGGGGGTGGTGGGGGTTGGGGGGGGGCACGTTGTCTCTCCTGCTGCTGTCTGCCCTGATTGTCCTCCGTGTACCTTCTCCTTGTGCCCCCTGTTGCTGCATCTGTCCCTTCCGGGGGAAGCCTTACTCGTCTAATGCACTAAAATCAAAGGATGCCACGCAGAACACCCCCCCTCCCCTCCCCTCCCCTGCCCCCCACCCCCACCCTCCCTACCTCTGCTCCACTCACTCTCACCTCAGAAAAACATCCTGTTCGAGTAGGTCAACGTTAGTGTGGTCCAGTTAAAAATAAAAATAAAAGACCGCCCCTGAGGCGCTGTCGTATTGGATGATTCTGCAGCCTCGCACGGCGGATCACGGTGTCCCCAGATGAGTACTGAGGACCGGTGAGCCGCCTGTCAGAGACCAGCCATGAGTGGAGGTCGTGGAGGTGATGTCAGTATGGAATATAACAATGCGTGCTCCTGTTTGGGACAAACGAACCAGAAAATCTTTCCTTTTGAATATTACAGATATGGAACACTGGAGGTTTTGCAGACTCACCCCATACCGCCCATGTCAGCTTGCAACAGGGTTTAAAAGGAAGATAATAACCTGCACGAACAGGACGACACGTTTCACATATTAACCGTTCTGCTGTTCAACCAAAACACCTTCCGCCCACCTCAGCCAAAAGACCCTCAGCCACCGCTTTGCATTCACATCTCAGCCAAAAACCTCTGATTCAGGCGGCACCGCGCCTCCGACACTGAACTGTACAGCAACCTTTCTGTACTATATCTGCTGCCTGCGGATGCATAGGAGTGTGTGAGCGCATGTTCTGTACGTGTGTGTGTGTGTGTGTGTGTGTGTCTGTGGTCAATGCCCGCGCCTCAATGTGGCTGTCCGGTGAATGTGCAGCATGCTGTCGTGCACGAGGCTGAACTGTAAAAATGTTGTACTTGCATGTGGTGACTGAGCGCAGACATCATAGAACATGGAACTGAACAAGCGCAGGCTTCGGCCTCGTACCTGGGAGCGTGCACGTCCTCGGAGATTCAACCGCTGCGGAACAAACCGATCGGGATCTTTGCCGGTGCAGTGAACTAAAAGATGAGGCCTTCGCTGCACACAGAAATCATTCCCATTCCGATTCAAGCTCCCAAACTATGATTAAACTCAGCAGCTGGATGTGACGCTCAGCTAAAGTCTGAAACGTCACCGTGATCTCTGCTGCGTGCTGGGCTCTCGATGAGGCCTCTCACCCAGGTATGGGAAGCAAGGCTCCGTTTGGAAAGAGGAAGTCGAACATGTAGCAAACGCTCGGGTGTGGGAGCGACTCCTCTCGCCTCGTCCCTGCGCCACTTACAGTCAATAGCTACTTCCTGAACATCCCTTTCTAACGATCACATCCTCTGCAAGCCAAAGTCCGCAATCTCTGTCTCCTGTCCACGAACAGGGGACGACAACGGCAACACTTATGATACAACAGAGCTAATTTTCCTGCTGATAAGCTACGAATCAGGAGAAGGCTGACTTCTCTTGCTTCTCTCACCGAGCAATGGTCATTTCAAAATAGAATCCTAGTTGTTTTTCTTTGAAACAATTGAAAATGCACGTTTGGACTCATCCAGAGCTGATACGACACGGAGGGAGAAGAAAAGTTTGACACTGAAAGACGAGTAAGCGAAAAGAAAAAGTATTTTTCTACAGCTGTTTTCCCAATCCGCAGACCCTCCTGAGGAGAGCGTGCACAGAGGCCAGGGCGGAGTTTAATCAGCCTTCCCTCTGTTTCCTTTTGGCACGACGAGGCTTGGGACAAACTGCTAAAAATAAATGTATTTTTAACAACCGTAGCTTAAACGACTTTATAAAATCGTGATCCTTTCCTTTGAAGGATTTTGAAAAAGCACGTCAGTAGGACTGCAGAGGGTTGAGGAGTAAAAGTACCACACAAAACACGCTGAAACTATTTTAATACGATTCCATAAAGGGTGAAGTAACAAACACAAGATCCAAAATCGCCACCGCTGTTTTTCAAGTTGTGTATTTTGTCTCGGAGAAGACGTGCCATGTTCTTCCTGTGCTCTGTGCTCGCTGTGGCCGAGTGTCCAGTCAGTGTGTGTCGGACTTGTCGAGATTGGCTTCTATATACAACTATAGATATTTGTTTTCTCTTCGATATATATTTTGGCACAAAGTTGTACAATGTAGTTTTTTTTTTTATGTATTTGTTTTTTTAATGGTTTCTTCCATACATGTGGTTACTTTGCTCCTGAGTGCACTGTTTTTGCTGAGTTGTTGATATTGTTTCCATGAGCAACAATGAAAGTTATTTATTGCAAATACCAAAAAAAAAAAGGCTCGCTCGTTTATTTACACGCAAGAACAATACTCGCACAACCCGATCGCTCAGTACCGTCGCTCATATTTTATTCCTTTTGAGCTAGAACAGCCTAGACCGACCAAGGCCCCACAGACCTCTTAAATTCAATCAAGCTGCTCCACACTCCCCCCCACAGACAGCACTCCTCACAATCTGGCTTCTGAGCTCAGATCCACTAACTGCAAAATGGAGAGAAATGAATCCACCGCCTGATGTTCAGTTTCCCAGTGAGCTGTTCAGGTTTTAGTGAGGGAGCAGGACAGTGGCAGGACAGTGACAGGCACGCCAGTGTGCACATTGAGCTGAGCTAACCAACTCCAGACTGCCGGCCTGTGGGAGTGGCATTCAGCGTCTCTTGGCAGGAGAGCAGAGAAACGCACGTCCCCCCCCCCCCACTCAGTGACTCGCAGGTTTTCACATCTGCATCGCTTCAGTGGCGCTGAATGTAAAATTCGAAACACATCGAGCCGATAGAAACAGTTGTTGCGAGCAAATTCTTGTGTCTTTCTGGAACTGGGAGAAATCCATCATCTGAGGGGCAGAGCCCCCCCCCTCCGGCCCATTAAAACTTCCAGCAGCCTGGAGCTACAACAAGCCAGAACACTACTGTGTCTCAATATGAGGACTGAACGTGCACTCCCTTCTCACTCTCTGCTCAAAACGTATTGCTGTGATTTGTACTCTCTCTCTCTCTCTCACACACACACACACACACACACACACCCATGGAAGTTCTCCAAGTGCTGCTGAGTGATATTGTGGGCAGTAGTAGGGTGATGGACCGAGAAAAGAAAAGAAAGTACTTAGTACGAAAAGAATTGCTGGAATAGATTATCGGTCAGTAAGAAGGCAGCTAGAAAAGAAAAACAGATTCCAAACTTCTTAAACAACACTTGTTGTTGTTGTTGACACACAGCGACGGTAAGTGTATCACATCATAACACTACAAGTTAGACTGCCCACGACCCTCCCACTGGTCCCATGTGGACTGGATGGCTCTGTGCCTGGAGCAGCATCACATTACAGGGAACACACACACACACACCTGCACACACAGGCGTGCCAGGAAATTCAGAGACACACTGTAAACTGACAGAATGAT
Source organism: Pseudorhombus dupliciocellatus (assembly GCA_016785235.1). Taxonomy (NCBI): domain Eukaryota; kingdom Metazoa; phylum Chordata; class Actinopteri; order Pleuronectiformes; family Paralichthyidae; genus Pseudorhombus; species Pseudorhombus dupliciocellatus. Next base: position 373,413 of record JAFBJW010000233.1, read on the forward strand.
GTGTGTCTGATTCTGTGTGTTCTGAAGATAAGGCGAGGACAATGAGACACGTAATGTTTCCAAAGTATCATGTAATATCTGAGACGTGACTGAGAGTGACCTTGATCTGAGCAGGGGAGTGTGTGTGTGTGTGTGTGTGTGTGTGTGTGTGGTCGGCCTGTACAGGCCCATACACTCCCCTGTGATGACCTAACTCAAGGTCAATGAGTCATAGAACAGATATGACACAGTAGCGACAATTTCTCCCTGTTCTTGGCTTAGTTTCACACAAACATTACCACAACACACACACACACACACAGTTGCTTATCGTGCATTTTCCGATCGGCATTACAAGGCATAACAAAGTCGTTCCCGTACATCACGAACCCCCTCCCACACAGCAGGTGCTTCTCCATGACAGACTCAGACAAAGGCGGTATTGATAATTTTGTAATTTTGTATTTTTTTTATTGTATAAAATCCAACAACAGCACATCAATGCAACAATAAATAACCGGCGAACACTGCTTCCACGTGTATCTGAGGGGGGAATAATCCAGTTGGGAATACAAGGTTCCGTCAGAGCACGTTTGAGAAACTGAACATTCAAGTCATGGCGTTCCTTCAAGAGAAGCTAATCTACATAATACTGATTTATGAACACATACTAGTGGAAAACACCTTTTTCAAAGTATTAGTTAAAGGGCAAGCTGCTGTTCTGTCTGTTATCCACATCTACAATAGAAGTACGTTAGTCAAAGAGGAATGTGTACGATGATTGGAGATAAGGAAACACTGTCCAATGGCAGAGTTGGACACAAGGTTTTTGCCAGGTCAGTGCACATGTCACGGCTCCAAAGCTGAATCTCTCCTGGGAGGAGAAAGATTAAAAAAAAAAAAAAAAAATCAGTTCTTTCATCACTCCAGGAGCAAACTGATTAAATGATTCATTATTGGAAAATGTGATTATCAACAGCGCCGCTCATGAGATTTCTTCTCAGTAGAAAAATAGAAACTAATATAGAAGATCAATATTTCAGTCCACAAGAGCTCAGGTGATTATGAACTTGATGGTTCGAGGAGCTCAGAGAGGGGCAAACAATCCACCGATGGAAACAGAGCTCCAGCAGACGCAGCCTTAGAGCGCGTGGATGTGAATGTGTGTGGGTCTCTATATATACAGACTACAGACACAGTCCCCCTGCACCCCCCCACCAGGGATCCTGAATCAGTCCCGGCTCAGACGTGGGCACTCTTGGCGTGATTGGTGGAGGGGGCGGCTGGCTGGTTGCTGCCGCCTCCTCCTCCTCCTCCTCCCTGTTTGGAGTAGTAGAAGCGGTTGTTGTCGTGGTAGGAGCGGGAGGAGGAGGAGTCTGATGAGCAGCAGGTGAGGATGGAGCCTCCCATCAGGGAGAAGATAGTGCCCACCCAGCCCGTGTAGAGGGAGAAGCCGAAGGACATGAGGCTGTGCTCCTGGTGAGCGCCGATGGGGAACCAGACGGTGGAAACCATACCGCAAAGCGCTGAGGACACACAGAGAGAGAGGGATGCTGTGAGAAGCATTTAATCTATAGTATATGATGACATTTGATACATGATATCAAATAGATATTTGTACACGTGTGATGTAAATTTTAAAAAAGTGATAAAAAAGTACAGTTATGTGAAAATGAACCAAAATTTGGTGCCCATTCCCACGTTTGAACTCCGTCTACTGCGTCTCCATTCGGATAAAATGTCGTCAGATATCAGAACTTAACAAACTGTCTGACCTGAGTGTAACTGCACTGAAGATAAGATAAAAAATAATGTTTTGACAGTGTCCTCTAAAGTTCGAGCAAGGAGCCTTTAAAAAAAAAAAATCAAGCTGTTAAAAGTTCGATTATATTTTTATATTCTTCATCGCAAGACTCCAGAGAGGACGACGGAGCGAGAGAAAGAATGTGTAGAATAATATTTGCGAGCAGTGAGACTTAATGGGGTTATTAAATCTTTGCCTTGAACTACAGAGGAAGTGCTTAGCCTCTTTCAAGACCTGTACAAATATTGACCTCCGCTGACAGAGACACATCTCCTGTAGTACACGCTGGGTTTTTGCCAGCGGGCGCCAGAGGCCGACGCAGGACAACAACGTGAAGTCAATTTACAGCGAGGGCATTTTGAATTCTGCACTTTAATGGAGGAAAAAGGGAATCGAAAGCTTCCCAACGGACGCTTCGGAGGAGCCTGTAAACAAACATAATTAAAGTTGAGCTCAGGCTAATTGTCGCTGGCATCCTTTCTGCTGCCGGCACAGAGGCGGTGAAGGGCAGGAGGACCAGGGAATTTTAATTCTGCTGTGCGAGTGCGAACACAGAAGCTAAAAAGTGTTCAAAAGGCTTTAAGCAGCCTCTGCTCCTTTGGCTATATAGTGGCATCTGTGTTGATGGGGATGGAGGCCGCTGTGGAAGTTGGAAATAGTTTTGCTGCGACAAAGTGGGGAGTACGGGGAGTGGAAGTCAGATATGATGACGGAGAGTTTCATCTGAGGGACGCGCTCTGGAAAGTGTTTTGAAGAAGAAGTGGACAATCCAGAGGGGAGTTTCCATGTGGTGCCGGACAAAAGCTGGGTGTGGATGAATGTAGGTGGAGGAGAGGAATGTGGTGGGATCCAGGGGGGAAGGGTTCAATGGAACAGGAACATATAACTATGTGTGTGTGTGTGTGTGTGTAAGTGTGAGCATATGTGCACACCCCAGGGAGGAAGACAGTCATACCCAACATCCTCTGCTCTCAGCAGCCTGGGAGCATTTGAGGTGGGGTTAAAAAAGGTCATTGTCGGGGGGGGGGGGGGGGGGGGGGTCGGCTATCTTTGACATTTTTGTGGCCGTGGCTTTGCTTCTTACCGACGATGAGGATGAGGACTCCTCCCAGGATGGCGCGTCTGTTCTTGGAGCTCTGCGGCTCGTTGCCGAGGCTGATGCAGGGCATGGACATGAGGAGCATCCCGACGGCGGGGAGACCCAGGATCGACCCCGTGACCATCAGGGCGCGGGTGGTCTGGATGTAGGCTGTGGACACACACAAGGCTATATGAAGCATGCGGTACTACAATACTACAGTGAATAAATACATGAAAAACATAAAACCTTCAATTACAACCTGAGTTAAATAAGTGTTTGATTTAAGAAATTAAACGCTATTAAAAACAAGGGGGGGTGTACCTGGCAGCTCCAGGATCTGCGTCAGGGACACGCAGTGGTACAGTCCCGTGGAGATGACGCACTCCGCCCAGGGCCCCTTGGCTCCCAGCTCGTCCATCTTCTTGCAGGTGTTCAGACCGTATTTGCACAAGTTCACCCAATCGTTGGTGGACGTTGCGATGATGATGCCGAGCCAGCCGAGGCAGCTGACGAGGAAGCCGCTCAGCTGGAGACACGAGTTCGCCATGGCTCAAAAAAAAAAAAAAAAAAAAAAAAAAAGTGGGTGTAAAGACGCTTTCTCCCGAGTAAAGTGGGTGTAAAGACGTACATGAAAAACATAAAACCTTCAATTACAACCTGAGTTAAATAAGTGTTTGATTTAAGAAATTAAACGCTATTAAAAACAAGGGGGGGTGTACCTGGCAGCTCCAGGATCTGCGTCAGGGACACGCAGTGGTACAGTCCCGTGGAGATGACGCACTCCGCCCAGGGCCCCTTGGCTCCCAGCTCGTCCATCTTCTTGCAGGTGTTCAGACCGTATTTGCACAAGTTCACCCAATCGTTGGTGGACGTCGCGATGATGATGCCGAGCCAGCCGAGGCAGCTGACGAGGAAGCCGCTCAGCTGGAGACACGAGTTCGCCATGGCTCAAAAAAAAAAAAAAAAAAAAAAAAAAAGTGGGTGTAAAGACGCTTTCTCCCGAGTTTGGAAACCGTTCGATGGATTGAGAACTGAGAAAATGTGCCCTGGCGAGAAATAACAGCCTTGACTCTGATATTAGAAGTGATAGTCCACACGTTTCTCCGGTTTCAAAGTTGACTTTTCCTCTTCCAAGGCAGTAATTCCATCAGTTCTGCTCCGCTGCGCACTTCAGAAGATTGGAGCTTTCATGTCATCATAGGTTTTTATAGAGGGAGGGTTAACCAAGGAAAAAAACTTCCAGCCAATCACAGACCGTGTGTGTGTGTGTGTGTGGAAAGTTGTGGCGATGCAGTGGGACTGATGGAGACTGTAATATAGAATCTGCTGCCACCTGGTGCTCAGTGCAGGTACTACAGTGCAGTGGACACGTGGTTTGATTCCTGCAAAATGCCTATTTGGGGATTATTTCCAATCCCAGAGTAATCAATCATTTTGTTCTGTATTAATTATTCTTTGGTGAATTCCTACTGATTACCATTGATGTGCATTCAGTGCTATTGACTGAAGTGTAGTTTGAACCTCTGCGTGCTGCCCATTACTCAGCCCATTACTCAGCCCAGTCAAGGGATGCTGCATGTGAACTGTCCTCTGGTTTCCCTCAGGCTTTGTTTGCCCGCAGGAAAAACAGTGGAGAGCCAGTGCATTAGCTTTCAGATTGTGATAATGAACATTTGATTAATGTTAATACGAGAAAATCAAAATTCAGAAATGATAAGAGAAACTACTACCACACACACACACACACACACACACACACACACACGCCTGTGATATTTTGCTCTCGTTCTCACTGCTGGTGCAATGAATCAGCCACAGTGTGGAACCACAATTAACCTTTAATTAGCACCCAGATCCTGTTTCTGTTTATTCTGCTGTCCGACTGATTCAGCTCTAACTCCACAGGATAAAACTCCTGTGCAGAAGTTTCACTCTCCCGGCAAAAGTTGCTCTGCCCTATTTGCATTGCAGCTGTTACACGCAGTCGACGGTGGAGGTCTGTGAGCTAACGATCACCAACAGAGGGGGACAGAGCACAGCAGTGGTCCACGGTTGACATTCAGCTGATGTAGGACATAATGTTTCCTTCTTCCTGCAGGAGTCGAGCGAGACCCTCCATCACTCACATCTGTCCAGTGACATGGCAGCTGCTTGGCAATCTTTATTTTCTATGAGGGAGACGGAGGAAGAGACCGAGACTCGCTGAGACGCCTCAGAGAGCAGCACAAGGTCACTGTCTCTAATGGAGTGTTTGGCCCACTTCCTCCTGCTCTTGTAAGTTGTCTGGTCAGATTTAAATCTGCAGCTACACTGTGTCAAACTCTGATTGGAATCGGATTTGATCTGATGTGATCAAAAGGAAAACAATTTGTTCTAAATCAATGTTCAGTACTTTTTGAGAGTGGGGGAGTTTTATCGTAAGTCCATCGTTCAGATGAAGAGCTGCGGCGACTCTCAGTTCTCCGTCTTCAGGCCTCTGAGCGCAGAGGACACAGCCCGGCACGAGCCACTATTACCTTCGCTGTTTTGTTATCGCAAACTAGTTATCTGTAAACTGTTGTGTCTGGGTTAATCCACACAAGCATCATGTGTCAACACAGTGGGAACTAACACATTGAAAACAGACATCAGGACTGTGCAATGTGTGTGCGCTTTCACATGGTGTCACATCGAGGGCACGAGTGGAAAGATGCAAACTCATTATAAATCATTGGGGTAAGTGGTCTGAACCAGTCAGCCATGTAAACACTGTTACACTCCAACTCTTCCTGCATCACTCCGCATCTCCATGGATGGAAGGATAGATAGATAGATAGATAGATAGATAGATAGATAGATAGATAGATAGATAGAGTGAGAGTGCATGGGTGAAAGTGAGTGGGGCATATCCCACCATGATTACCAGAGCAATTTGTCTAATAGTGGTGGAGTAAGTCGGCGAGGGAATTGGAAAATGATGCTAATGAAGTGAGGTGGTGGGATTTTAGGCCCCCCTGGAGAGAGAGGGAACGAGGGGGCGGAGGAGGGGCACGGAGTCTTAGGGTGCACGGATGGGGTATCGGAACACAAAGCCGATCAGCAGTGAGGCATGAGGCAGAGCGATGGCGCTCCCACCCCTCACGCTGTCAGAGCCATCAGTGGGCTGGCTGAAAGAGATGAGCAGCAGTGACACGGTCTTCGTCTCTGCAAACCAAGACAAGTGGACCAGTTCAGAGGTGGGGGCAGGAGATGAAGAGGAGCCGTGATGGAAGGGTTGGAGGGAGAAGGAGCGGTGATGGACTGGCAGGCGCACGCCAGATGAGTCATCCAGGCCTGCGGGAACGATGGGTACTTTCTCAAACATCTGTCAGGTCGCATTCTTTGATTAACGGGAGGCTGAAGCTGAGGAGACAAGGATCAGTTTATGATACACGGCACGAATGAAGTTTCTGTCAAAATGCCACACGACTTCGCTGTTAATGAAAATATACAGTGTTCATTCAATTCTGAAATACCCATAACGTCTTCTGGTTCGGGAAAAAAAATCAACTGCTGGTTCCTCAGTTTGTCTCTGCGCACAGGCAGCTGCTGTTTGCTTACATGCCCTCTGGATTAGTGTTTCTCATAATTTGAAACTGGAAAGTCAATTCAACTTGTCGCTTTGGATTCTTTCCCTCCCGCAGACGCCGTCTCATTCGGGCTTTTGTGAATCTGGTGGTTGTTTAACGGCAAGTAATTCCTCCTCTGCTCTGTGAAGCGTGCTGAAGTTCAGCAGAGGCTTGATTTCAGTTTCACTGTTTGACACATCCAGGTTTGAATGTGGGGCTTTGTCACAAAAAAAAAAAAAAACCCAAACATTTTCTCACAAATGTACTTCAGCTCGGGGCTTCCACCATATTTAACTTGATTCTCAGTTAAACTGCTGGGAAATTGTTTCATATCCGCGGCTCCACGCCTGCTGGTATCTTGCATCCCTTGTTGGAATTTTGCATAGACACGATTAAGATGGATTACGCTTAAATCTACTCCTCTAATGTAAAATGCATAGCCATCTTTCACACCACTTTCCGTCCTGTTGCCACCTGTTTGGCAAATATGATGCACTTTTACGAGACAACTTAGGAAAAGAGAAGAGAAATAGGAGAAAAAGAGAAATAGGAAAAGTGACTAAATAAGAAACAGCGGGGCCAAAGGATACGAAGACAGATGTGCTGGCGTGTTTGCTAGGCGCCGCTCGCTGTGCAATTCAGTTAAATTTGAATACTGCTGAATCATAATATGCATTATCCCAATGCACTTCACAGGGTGCACGACTTCAGTTACACATAATTTAAGTTGTTGTCTTCCTGGAAAAACCGATCAATCAATTTCAGTAGAGGGTTTAGCAAGTTAGCCAAACAAGATGTGATTTGATAAACACATCATGCTCGGATATCGATATCTGAGTCTGCTGTGCTAGCTTGTGCGCTACTCTGTCGGCTAAATGTGCGAATGGATGCTGTCACACGCCAAGAACCGCGCTGGTCAACTTCAGAACACGCAGTTGACGCACAACAGTTCACTCTGCCAGAGGGTAAGGAATCATTATGCATCATATCAGTTGTCAATTCAATTGGAATTCACAGTTCAGAGCCCAGCCCTCCGGTCAGGCTAGCTACTGCGCGACTGGCTGCTTTATGGCTGCGCTCAGCTCTTTTGTTTCAGACCGGAGGTGACAGAGCCGACGGAGCGGGCTGCTGCAGTGGGAGCAGAGTCGCGACTTGATTTGTGTCTGCGGCGTAGCAGCCATCACTCACCGCTAACTGCGTTAGCCATTAGTAACAATTAATCTCGACAAACTCTATTGGCCATTACGCTCAATACATCACACCACAGACTCTGCTAACTACACACCGCACAGGACGTGGCGGCGGCGGCGGCGGCGGCACACAGTCCCGTCGCTCTGTGTGAGAAGATGAGAGATACATGTGTCATTCCACATATGGCAAAGTGGGAGAGAAAGAGAGTTACAACTGGAAACAGGGAGGGAGACAGAGGCCGGGGGAGAAGGCGATAACTCATGCAGGTCCTGTGGGACGGAGGAGCCGCTGTCAACACTGTAAATATATTCTACGAATTTGTCATAATAGTTCATTAGTGCTGGGAGAAGATTTACGCTGGTGCCAGGGGCGAGGAGGCTGGATTAGGAAAAGACGCATTTTGTATTGCGAAATACATGTCTGTGAAACTCTCATACATAAACATGTTTTAAAACTGCCTGACAGTGTGCAGTTTACCACATAAACTTATTTCCATTAAGCCTCAAGTCCCTCCTTCCCCTCTCTCTCCTGCATTTTCAAACAGCCTGAATTCACCCCCCCCACCCCATCATTCTGCTCTTCATAATCCTCCCCTCTTCCCCCTTTCTTTTCTGTTGTCACCATGAATGGAATAATCTATTGCTCTTTACATGGCGGGCTGTGCATTATCTAATGCAGGAGATGGGGATGTGTTGGACAGTGATGCCGAGAGAGAGAGAGAGAGAGAGAGAGAGAAAGAGAGGTGACTCATATATCATGTTGATGAGAGGCTCTGCAGTGCTGGGCAGAGTTGAAGTCGGGCCATATGTGAACCATAAGAAATCATTACTAAAAACTTCAGAACCATTCAACACTTTTTGGGGGAAATGCGGCGTTTCTCTGTTGCTTGGAGAACGATAGAAGAAGATGGATGTCAACCTTGTGTCTGTTTGTTTACACGGCGGGCTGTGCATTATCTAATGCAGGAGATGGGGATGTGTTGGACAGTGATGCCGAGAGAGAGAGAGAGAGAGAGAGAGGCTATGTGTCGTGACTCATATATCATGTTGATGAGAGGCTCTGCAGTGCTGGGCAGAGTTGAAGTCGGGCCATATGTGAACCATAAGAAATCATTACTAAAAACTTCAGAACCATTCAACACTTTTTGGGGGAAATGCGGCGTTTCTCTGTTGCTTGGAGAACGATAGAAGAAGATGGATGTCAACCTTGTGTCTGTTTGTTAAATATGAGGTCAGAGTGAGGTGGTGTTTGGAGGGAACATTCCATAACATTCCATAACGTTCCTGTACAGTTTAATTGCACCACTATATCTCTGCTTATGCATACCACGCACTGCTGCCAAGACCAACACTCAAATCTGCTGTTTATCCAGTTTCTTTAAACTGCACATGAAGAGAATTGAAAATCAACAATAAATAATTTGGTTGAAACAGTTCGCTGAGCATCTTTGGCTGTAAAATAATTTCCGACATGTGTTCAGTGAGCATCGTTTTAGTTCTGCGAGCATAAACCTGGAAACTTCACCAGAACAACTTAACTGTGAAGAGACACAGTCACCAGACCCATCTGTTGGAGTTTCAGCTGAAAACTTTCTTAAAAAAAAAAATAAATTATTTACGGGAAGGCAGGGCCTGTTTTTATCACGCCTGTTTGTTTCTCTCTAAAATTGTAAAAGTGACCTGCAGTAATTGAGATGAACCCTGAACACCGCAGAGCTGTTCGCCCGTTAATTCTATATTTGGCTCAGCTCGGCTCTCAAGCTGGAGAATCAGATGTTGAATTCACCTCACGACAATGTCACCGACGCTGACCAGTCCCTGCCACAGCTGCTGCAGAGCTCTGGTCACCTGTTTACTCAGAGTTATTAATTCATGAACATCAGTCCAAATCACACAAAATTAAACACGGTTCTCAGTAAAATGGAGACAGACAGAGATTCCCAGGACTCAAAGAAAGAGAGAACGTTTACTTTGGATCTTCCCTGCCTCAATTATTTATGCTAAGCTATGCTACACGCAGACCCGGGCTCCTTAAGTGGACCATTTAAAGCTGCATTAATTAATATCGCCATTTTAACAACGGGTCAAATGGTGGTGCAACGTGCAACAGCTCACTTCAATTGACATCCACAGAGAATTATCAGTCTGCAGGTCCCCTCTGCGTTTTACCATTTTTCAGCCCACTGATCTGGTGTTATGGTCCGCACTTTGCACTTTGCTTCACTCTCACTGCTTCTATCAGTCTCCGTTTCTGTCGCTGCGAGAAGCCGCAACAAAGAGCTCGGATAAAGCCCATCCACACACTACATGACCGGCTCCAGGTAAGCTGCCCTCGCATTAGCCAAATGCATGCTCGGCCATGTTAAAGCCATGTCTGCTGGGTGTGTAAACATCCAGAAGTTCAGGCAAACACGGCAGTGTTGTGTACAGTTTATTCCACGACCCCCAGGGGGCAGAAAGAAGCTATTAAAAGTGCTTTAAAGACAGAGGAGGCGGCTGACAGACAGTCTGTGGTCAAACACTGTTCAAAACAGCTGCTCTGGGGACATCCGATGTCTTTCTGCTGCCTTTACAGGAGGCAGCGATCAACGCTTCTTAGAGCTGACACGTTGGCATAAGCGCTGATCCGCTCCGGCATTGCCTCGTATAGCTGCATTTCATTATTTATTTCTCAGATTAGATTAACCATAATGGACGGGGTTCAATGACCCAAGAAGATCATTACTTATCCACTGACTCGGGCTCCGGCCTGCACCTTGCTGTTCCTCAATTACCAGCTGACAGACAGGTGCGTGGAAACAGGGTCATGCCAAAGCCTCGGCCCCGCCCCCCCCTCCCCCTTCCCCGTACATTAGGCTGGATCTCCCTCTGCTCCCCCCGCCACCCCTCTCTGAGACTCTCTGGGGAGCGTGGAAGAGATTGAGTGCTCCATTGTTTCTGCTAATGTGGTTTAGCTGCCTGTCAAAGAGGCAGTTGGGAACCGCTCCAGTCTTAACCCCCCCCCGACTGTCTCCGACAGCGAAGCGTGTATGTTTACGTAAACGTCAGCGGGATTAAGTGTTTAAATTATATACAGGATTCATACTCATTTTACGTCATCTTATTTCATAGTCTGCTTTCTTAATATAATCTTTCTATGCTCTTCTGCAAGTTGGCTGATTCCATACTCGCATTTATTCATTACGCACTAACTCCCCCCTTTGCATTCTATACATACAGTATATATATATATATATATATGCTTTACCATACAAATGCATTTAAATGTATTTACCCCCTATCTGCCTTTGCTCCCTGACTGCCAACCTCGTTCTCCCCCTCTTAAATAAACCAATTTAATCATGGAGGCTGCTTTGCCCTTGTGCATTCTCTCTCTCCCTCCTGCTCTCTCTCTCTCTCTCTCTCTCTTGCTGTGTGTGCATGTGTTTTGTACTACAAGTGACTGTGTGTGTGGAGAGGGACAGAGAGAGAGAGAGAGAGAGAGAGAGAGAGAGAGAGAGAGAGTCCCCCACAGGTTTGTGTGTATGCTTGCAAGCGTGCATGTGCATCCTCCTCTTCCGCTTGTGCATTCTCTCTCTCCCTCCTGCTCTCTTTCTCTCTCTCTCTCTCTTGCTGTGTGTGCATGTGTTTTGTACTACAAGTGACTGTGTGTGTGGAGAGGGACAGAGAGAGAGAGAGAGAGAGAGAGAGAGAGAGAGAGAGAGAGTCCCCCACAGGTTTGTGTGTATGCTTGCAAGCGTGCATGTGCATCCTCCTCTTCCGCTGTCAGTGCAGGGTTCAGTGATGCCCGCTGTACTCATCCAAAATCGGTGTGACCTTGCCAGTCTGCCAGTCACTCAGCCATGACGGGGCATCTAGTACACCTGCACTCTTTTGGACTTGAATTTGTGTGTGTGTGTGTTTGCCTACATTACAGTATGTGCATGTGTGCATGATATGTCCTCCTCCTTCTCCTCCTTCCCCTCCTCCTCCTCCCTGTCTTATTTGTGCTGCTTCATCTGTGTAACTGACAAACAAGACCCCATTTTGTCCCCCAACATCAGATGATTAGCATCTGATTGGCCCCTTTAATCCTAATGACTTCTTCCACCGCACGCTTTAACATCCGCCTGCCTCAGTCTCCCGGTTCCAGCCAATAAACATTCTCCTTGCAGCACTGTCCCGAAGTGACCGCAGAGATTGCAGAATGTCACATTCGGAACATGTTTGAATTCGAGATCACGAGAGAAGACGGGACCCATTACCGCCACTGTCCAAATGTCCTGAAGCAGTTACCAGGTGCTTATTCCCCTGCTCTTGATCAACGTCTAGATGAGAGTATATATTTTTTTTAACAATTTGCAAGTGTGGAGCAGAGTGCTACTGCGAAAAGACCCTAAGTGCTGAGCAAACCGTCTCTGGATAAATAGAGATTAGACACACACACACTCCCTCTCTCTCTCTCTCACACACACAGAGTTGCCAGTGAGTCTCATGTGAAACAGTCCCGACTCAAGGCGCATACCAAACAATGCATCGAGGAGCGGTGATACTATAATTTCAGGACAGGCCTGAGTAATTCTGCCAAAGCAAATCCTGATCTCGCATCTCATCAATCATTTCTTCCTGGAACAGCAGCACCAGTTTTCTTCCTATTCTGTTTGCTTCTGTAAACTTCCTGTCTCCTGTGTGCGAGCGTGGGGGGGGGGGGGGGCGTTGGGGGGGGGGGGGGGGGGGGGGGGGACATTGAGCTTAATTCATTTCTGCAAAGAAGAAATCTGGCTGCCAGCCCTTCAGTGGCAAACCGGAGCAGCATCTCCATCATTCTAATATTAAAATGGCCCCGCATCCCTCCCTCTGCCCCTCATCCGCTCTGGCTGGAACGCCCCGGGGCCATTTGTCACACAAACAGCATCTCATATGGAAGTGGGGTTGACATCAGTCCACCAGGAAAGACAGATGACACATTTCACTACACCTTTATACAATTGCCAAGGCTTGTCCGTCAAACTGCTGTGGAGAAGAGGAATGAGTGGAAATCCAGAGGGTCAAGGCCCAAATTAAATGAATATTGGTTCTGATTAATCAGGAGTTTTTTTTTTCCTTTCCTCCACTCTTTACTCAGCTGCCACCTTCTTTCCTCTCTTCATTTTTTATCTCTGTAATGGCTTTTACAGACCCAGCACACCCACTTCACTGTTGGCTCAGAAGCCATTATATGTGGAGGCTAGATGTGTTCTTGGATAAGACATCAGAGATCGTATTTAATCATTTTTGTGTCCTGCAATGCAGTCCTGATATTGCACTCAGACAAGCACAGCGGACGCTGGTGGGCATTTACACTCTGATCACCGCCGAAGCCTTTATCAATTAGCAGACCCGTCAGACAGGGGGATCTATACTTTGGAGGCCTATGTAATGCTAATTGCTCTCCCCTGTTTTCCAGATGTGAATTGTTCTTGCAGAAGTTGCACAAATCTCTCATTTCTCACCTCATTGAATGCCGTTTAAAACTTGGAATTCAAATTTGAAAAGTGTTTTTGTGCGTTTGAAAGTCCTGGGTAGATGTTAAAGTGATGATTAAAATCAAATCTTGTGATTTTTTTATTTTTTATTTTTTTAACATGATAAATGCAGAACCATGTGGAGAACATTTGAAATTGGCACCACTGGTGTGCAGATGAGATTTTCTTAGTTACAGTTTGAACCCTTGTTCTTTCTTCGCCCGCTCCCTCCATCCTGCACACCGGTATAACTGATGGAGGTAATAGAAGAGCCGGTGTGGAGGAGGAAAGAGGGCAAAGGGGGAATTGTCTAAACGGGAATAATAGATGGACGGGCAGGGATCACGGGGAGACGTGGGAGGGCCACGGAGCTGACAGTGGATCGTCTGAATCAGGGTTTCTCAAGGACTTCTGTAATTCACAGTTTGATCTTGGCCCGCGGCATCGCGGGGAGACGGATGGTGGTGGCGAGCAGCAGAGGAGGGATGTGGCGGATAAGATGGAGGGGAGGAAGGAGGTTCCCATCGGTGCTAAATAAATTGAGGGAGCAGTCTGGTATTTTAGGAAGGGGAGATGGATTGGTGACTAATACAGTGCAACTACGGTGACAAATTGGGCCCTGTTGTTTTTCAGGAAAGCAGGTGATTCTTGACGCTTCCCTGTTATTAAGGTGTTCGGCGACACCAGCGCTGACAATTAATGAGACTGGTGTGGGGGGGGGGGGGGCCAACACAGGAGGGGGCGTCCAACACAGGAGATTAATGTTGGGTTTTAAAGCTAGCAGTGTATAAATCAAACCTCCAGCTGCTAATTTGAGCTGCATAGACTGAACAGCATTCAAAGTTAAAAACACCCCAAATGTTTCTTGGCTCAGATGGTTAAAAAAGCTCTTGCATAATGTATTTCCTCAAATCGTGACCGGGGCTTTTATGTAACTCGGCAGTGGAAGGTGCCATTAGAGGCCGACCTTTTACTTCTTATTCCCTTTGCTGCTCCGGTTTGCCTTGTTAAAGTTATTGCATCACGTCGTTAATACAAACACAACACGCCACATGGCATTTCAAGTTAAAAGCCCGAGAGCAAGAGAGAACCCTCTCTATTCTCAACGGGGCTTTTATTGTGAAATGGCTGTGGGCCTAGTATATGGATTGAAGGACATGTGGATCCACACGTTCCGCCTGGGCGAGTGAAACACAACAGCAACAGTTATATACTGGAAGTGGTCGGGGACATCCCGCCTCTAGGCTGTATACTGACCATGAGATGGCTCCTTCCAGAATACAAAAAGAAAACATCTCTCGACACCTATAAGGAAAATAGTGGAATAACATGAATAATCTATATTCTGCAAAGTCAGAATTTGAGAAATGGCCTCCCAGGAGAAGACACAGGACAGAGCCTCAGCAGACAGGGACATATTCATGCCATCTTTTATTCTGACATCCTAGAAAACTTTAAATTTTGTGTTTGCTGAAACCCTCACCATTTTTTAAAATAATTAAATGATCCAAATCTACATACGTATTTTAAATTCACTGCAGTGCTCATATTAGTTTTAGCTGGAGTTTATCCCCACTTGATTTGGAGGGCCAGCCTGTATTAATTTTTGCGTCGGCCACGCCCCCGGCCATTACTGGAGACCAGGCGCTGAGAAAATAGTTGAAGTGTCCGCAGTGACAACAAGTGACCTATCATCATACTAATTCAATAGTGCTCTCTGTTTTAACTGTGCTGCAGCAACTTTATTGATTGTAAAACAACGGAGAACTAATTGTCTCTTCCGTTCGCAGTGTGTTTAAGTCTTGAGAGGATCACGTCCTTATCAGCGCTGAGCCAGGCTCCAGGAAATGGTGCCGGAGTCGCGCGCAGTGGCACACTCCAGTGGATGTATAGACACATCTAAATGAAAACAAAGGCGAAGGCAAGTATGTTCACGTATCTACAGAGGCTGCACGTGCACGCACCAAGACCTGCATGAGCACACAGGGGCCTGCTATCGTGACGACCACCCCACGAGCTTGTTTTCCCCGGTCCAGACTATGCATGTGTGTGTGTGTGTTTGAATACCTCAAAGACGCGCTGCCGTAGCCCCACCATGCCGCTCGCTCTGCAGCCCTAAGCTGCGAGAGGCAAAAGAAAAGGGATTTGCGAGTTCACCAATGCTGAAACGACTGCGATGCTTTGGCGAGTTCTGCTCGTGTGGGATTTAAGGGGCTGGGAAATTCGAGGACAGTTTTTACTCCTCTGATTCAATCCACCGACTGATCTGTCTTTGGCAAATCTAATACGCGAATGCAAGATTTAAAACCTCGGGGGGTCTCAGCCGCTTCCCTTTCAGCCCGTCGTAATAAAAAGTGTTATTGTGAGGGAAAAATACCTTTCACAGCCAAATGGATGCAATTTACAATGTGTTTGTACATCATGAACTACGCGCGCACGCACAGCCACTCCACAGCCTGAAGCAGGACAAAAATGTTTAACTCTATATATTTATGAGGCAGTTATACCTTATATATGGTGAAATAGCAGACGTAATCATTTGCGGCTGCAGGAATTCTACATCACTGTGTTCTTCCCCAAAGTGTCAGTTCCAGTGGTTTTGCTTATCCTTAAGCCCAGACCAGCTTAGACTGATAAGAGGAGCAAGCCGAGGGTCATCAGCCTCTTAGCCTTGTGTCGCCCCCCCCCCCCCCCCCACCCCATGTGCATATGTGGATCCACATATGGACGCTTGCAGTTGAGCATTTCAACGCGGTACATTATGTGCATGTCGATATTCATTATGTGCTGGCATACATACAAGAATTGTGTGTTTTATCAGCAGTGCTGATGCTGAGCATATATGTACCCTTGCTATGAAAGAAATCCCTCCCTCACCACATTCAGGGGCCAGTCGTATACACGCTGCACCTACACTGACATCTGGTCACTTGATAGGTAAATAATATCGGCCGTTCTCCCAGTGTGTGCATTCCACCGTAATCCTCCGTATTACTGCAACTTGTGTTCTGTGCTGAGGTTTACGACTCTATTTACTGCACCCAGCTCCTGGCTTTACTTACTTGGAGTTTCCCAGTTCCACTGTTGTTACAGTAAAGCGCATTGTTTCTTCTGTGTTCTCCACTGTACGGTTCTTAATTCTCTTCGGCCTCTCTCTCTGTGTTTCTCAGCTCATCAGAATTAGATGTCCTGCAAGAAAATGAAGATGACATGAAAATTGTGTAAATCTGTGCCCGTGTTTTTTTTTCCTGGGACAATAACGGGTAACGACTGCTCCCCTCCTCCAACCCTGAGGGGGGGGTCTCAGTAAAACTCTGGACAAATTCCTAAAACCACACAGAACAAGTTGTGCTCCGGGCCAAATGCAGAACTTTTATTTGGTCTCAAACCCCCCCTTTTTTTTTCTTCGCTTGTGTAGAAACACCAAACTCGGTTAGTGCTGAGTAAACTTCGTAAACTTGTGCACTGAAGTTATTTAGAAAAGAGCTGAGAGACACCGATGACATTATGTCAGGGAGGTTTGTTTTTAACCAGACATCCAGGATGTTAACCAGCCTGAACACTGCAACCGTGGCGTGGGTGTAAGTGCTGCAACTGTGTCTTCAAAGGGACAAGAGCAAAACTCTGGAATATTCCTCCAATATAGCGTGACCTTTTAAAGTCATTTTAGGATTGAATTTAGTGTATTAAAATAACATTGGAGCCCATCAAACTTGTTCACTGCGAGCTTTACTTGTTTGAAAAATGTTAACTGCACAAACGATGAAGTTAAAACACGAGGGAGATCAAGGAGACTGTCACTGAACACACTTGAAAGAAGTTCATTTGCATTGACACTAAAATAAAAAAATGAAATATTCTCAGCTCCTCTGCTCACTTTATTCAGAGCTCTTAGTGGGACAGCCAAGAAATGCAGCACCTGTAAATTTCCAAATTGATATTTTTATGCTGCATCTCTGATTATACAAATAAAATGTGTTTTGTGAGTCTTTAGAGGTGTTCCTGGCCTTTATCTGTGGGTCGGGGACTTTCAGGACCTATAACTGGTTAAGGTTAGAGGAGTTACATACATGTTCCGCCCCTGATTCAGCAAGCTGCACATTTAAGTCATTACTGCGCCATTAGCTCTGTAGCTTTTAGCAAAGACGCGCAGCGCTGAGTGGGAGCAAAAAATTGATCCGGCAAAAAAGCTGAGAAAATACTTAACAAATGTATGTTGTCAGCAGGTGGCCAGTTTTTGAGATTACTGAGAGGCTGGGGGCACTTCAGGTGCCAATCAGATTGGAGATGGGACCAGTGCCCCCCTGGCCTCAACCCTGGCTCCACCCCTGCATTGATCGTGTTTATCTGACACCCAGCAAGAGAGGAGAGGAGAGAGGAGGAGAGGAAGAGGAAGAGGAGAGTCTTGATAATGTAATGGGGAGCTGAGACTGCAGGAGAATGAGAAGCAGCGACGGCCATAAGGAAATATATTGGCTTTTAGATGATTTAGAAGTCCTCCGTTTATGGCGTTTCAGGACAATAAGATCTTGTGTAAAAGTTATTTACGGCGCACTTGTAAATCTCGTCCCGTGTATCTGCAGATTATTTACAGTGAAAAGGCATCTAGGACTGAAGTGTCATTATTCTGGAAGGATTATTATCGGAGGTGTTACGAGCTGTGAACTGGCTCCCGCGTTGGCGGAGCCACGCAGCACGCGGCATGATAACGCTGGACATAAATCACAGCAAGTGTCAAAACACGGCGACGTTAAGCGACACGCAGCTTTACGGCGTGATGGGTATCGTCGGAGTTTAACGCCGACGCCCGTGGTTCATTTAGCGAACCCTCAAAGTGACTCTAACATCCGAACTGAAGGAATTAATTGCATTGCAGCAAAAAAAAAAAAAAAAAGTCTATCAAACAGATCTAGTTTATATTCTTTACAGTAGAGAGATGTCTGTTTGATGTAAGAATTTCCATGGCGGGATTATTGATTCCCTTTAACTCCAGCTGTGCATTGGGCCCAGCATGACGGCAGCTCGGCGACTCAACTCCCTCTCCTGTTCACTTATTCACCTCCACACATTCAACTTAAAGGCTTCTCAACTCTGTTTAGGTGACTAATAATTCTTTTTTTCCCAATGTCAAGCAAGATTCCCCAACTTTGATTTGCCGGCATGGAGCCACGCTTCTCATTAGGTGCCGCTTTTATCCGCCGGGATCGGTATTTTCTTCTGTCCGTCTGACCGAGTGAGTTCACACCAGCGGATCAATACATGGCTCTGTTTGCTATGTGGAATAAACACACTCAGAGGGCCATTATTCTGTCTCGGTGCGCGCTAGTAAAAATACATCATAAACTACTTCCAACTGGCCGGATGCCTGGAAATTGATAATGGTTGATGGCCGCCGCGGCATGTCCTAGCCATGTTAATACCTCCTCCTTCCTCTTCCTCTCCTTCCTCTCTTAACATCCGACCTTGACGTATGTTTAGATTCGGACACAATTAGATCTCAGTTCAAAATGAGTCATGATATTGATCTGGGCTGAGAAGCGTGATGGGTTTGTCATGTATGGAAAATATCGACTGTCCTCCTGTGCGATCAGTATTCTCTCAGTGTCAGGTTAGCGCTTCATTATGAATTGGTATAATTAATGCCCTGCTCACATGATGAATGGTTATCGTTTTCCTGGGTGACGCCGCACGCCGGCGGCAACGGCGGCTTACAATATCATTTCTCCTCGGAGCCCTTGGCGAGTTCACACACCCCGTGACCCTGCGCTCGTCCGGCCGTCTGCCCCGACAGACTGACTGCTAATCGATAAGCTAAGCTGTCTCATGCATAAGACGTGACGCAGCAGCGCCTGAAGGTGATGCATCGCAGACGCAGGCTTGTCAGAAGACACTGATGAATCTTTTTGTCTTATGACGCTTTTACATTTAGTCATGGAGGCCGTTGTATTTTATCTAGAGCTCAGGGAACTGCCTTGTTGTTGCACTGTGCCGAACATATAAACTTGCCCTTTGTCACTTTTTCTTTGTGATTGATTTGTATTGATTGGTTTGTTCAGCACTGAAGCGGAGAATGAGGAGCTGTTTAAGGGATCAGGGGGAGCAGCAAAGGTCCATAAAGACACGGATGAAGTCGTGTCCGTCGCTGGGTCTCTGTGGGTGAGGTGAGGGGAATTAAAAAGTCACAGGTACAAGTTTTAGTATATAAAAATTTCACGTTAACAGATGAACTACAAATATCAGGGAGCATTTTAAACAGCGAGTTGAAGGTGTCTATCTATCTATTTATAATTTCATATTGGTATTTAATTCTCTCTCTCTCTCTCTCTCTCTCTCTGGATTTTCATGTTTTTTAAGTTTCAGGACATGAGAGAAGGAGAGAGAGAGATTCATACTCCGCCCTCCACACTTCTGGCCATGAGTTATTTCGCCCCTGCATTGTTATGCTAAGTTATACTGAGGATATCTTATCGAGAATATTTTTGAAATACAAATTTATGGAGCGTAAAATCGCCCAGACCCAGCAGCTTGTTCCTCTCTGCCAAAGCAGGTCGTACAAGGTTCACAGTGCAAGTACGAGAACTCGAAAGAAGATGAGATTAGATAAAGTCGAACAATTGAATTAAATCTTAGTTGGAATTAGTACGGACAGAAAGACGTGAGGACGAGAAGAAAACCGAGGACAGAGATGTCTGGATATTTGGAGACAAAAGTTTCCATTTCAACACGAATTGAAGAGAAGTGAAAACATTCGCTACTCCCAGATTCCAGATGTGTCTCAGAGCCGAGCACTTGGAAGGAAAAGCTGCAAATGTGTGCGAGGTAAACAAGTTAATGGGCTGACATGGGACCTGTACTCGTGTGTGCTGCTCCAGGTATGTTGTGCTTTCTTCTTCTTCCACCGCTCTAACATCTGAGTCCAGACATTTCCTGCAGCTTTAGCTTTAAAACCTCTTGATGTGTGTTCTCCGGCAGGGAGCTTCATTTAGGATTGTCCCAGGAGACCTCTGAACTTTTTTTTGGATTTAGTGGAAGAACTGGTCTTTAAATGAACACTGACAATTTCTTCCACCTCAGCGACTTATCAGTCGCCATCAGCTGTCCCGAGAGCACCAGGGGGTTGGATGTGTGTGTGTGTGTGTGTGTGTGGTTCACTGACACCAGCAGAAGGACAGAAACACCCTGAGGTTAAAAAGAGGATGTAGCATCCTCTGATTTATTTTCATTTCTGCGCCGTCCCTCATATGAGTACCTTACACAAACCTTGTATGCTCTCTCTCTCTCTCTCTCTCACACACACACACACACACACACGCACACACACACACCAAACAGAAGCTTTTAATCCTTGGATTTCAGTGAGGCTGTGCATATGTGTTTACTGTGCAGCGTGCATGTGTTGTGTGTATGACGGGGGGATGGGATTTTTTGGCAATGTGCTGAGCAGAGAGAGGTTCAAAGCATTGGGTTTTATTATTTTTTTCTTTTTGCTGTCGCTCTGCTTCAGCATGTGCACCACCAACGACCTCAATTAGCTCAGTGTCTGACACACACACACACACACACACACACACACACCACAGAGAGAGAGAGAGAGAGAGAAACAAATACAGGGCTGTAGCATAAAGAGCCAGGGGAAGAGAGGTGACAGTAGCGTTATATAGTTAGATGACGTGAAAAGACGACAGTCTGAATGTGCTGCTCGAACATATTTGTGCATGGCTCGTCATTTGCTATAAACCTTAATTTCCTGGGTTTTGCTGCCTGGCAGACAGAACAAGACGGAGTGTGACAGCTCCGGAGAAAATGAGAAAAAATAAGGAGAAAAAGACAGAGAATAAAAAAAAAAAAACTCTACAGACAATGAACCGGACGAGACAGCGAGTGGAACTTTTGTTTGGGCACAGGACAGAGTCACAGGGCCGTAAATATAAAGAAAGCCAAAGGAAAGGAAGAATGACACATAGGAACATGGAAGAGAACATAATAGTAAGGAAGACGAATTAAGGAAAGCAGCGGAGAGAGTGAATAAAAAATGGAAACATGCAGATAGAGGAAGAGGAACGAGGCAGAAGACAGAGAGGAAGACGTCGGCTGTGCACAGATGTAGATGGAGGAAGGGGGGATCTGTCAAACTGCAGGCACACCGAGAAACAGCGCTCTGACCTTCACGGGACAAGCTGCTGCTGCTGACAGGAATTTATGTGCGCTCTCACTTTATATTACGACCCCGCTACTTTGAGAGTGTGCGCGAGTGCACGGCCATGCGTGCACGTGTGCACCTTTTATACTATGTGAGAGTTTTCCGTGCGACTCGACGCATGAATGCCACCGGCCTCACGAGGAACATAAAGATGGGAGGGTTTCCCCCCTCATCGCGTACGCCCCTCCCCTTCCTCTCTGCTCCCCCTGCCTCCCCCTGTCTCCCCCTGCCGACCCGTCTCTCCACGGGAACTCCATTAGGCCTTGCATCATGTTACCTTTTCCCCGGAAAAGTAGACAAACCACCCGCAGTTCAGAGCAATTATTGTACACCATATCTCAGGAGGTGTTACAAATTAAACATGGCTGGGGTCACGCACGTTTAGCTTTACGCTACAGCCTCCTGTATCACATGTATTAATGAGCATCTCATTCCAGCAGGGTTGCACGCGGTACTTCATTAAAATTTCCTACAAGTAAAAAGTGTGGAATACAAGAAAAAGGTTGGGCGTGTTGATTCATCACGTGCTAAAGGATGTTGTCAAACACAAACAGTCAGCGAGTAATCCTCAGCGACACATTGAATATTTGTTGAAAGGGATTTCTCTCTGAAGGGTGTATGGCTGTGATATAGCTTCTGTCTTATTAAGAACAAATACGGGCTTGAGTGAGGCGGCGGCTGCTCAGTGATCCTCCTTTTTTTTTTTTTTTTGACCCCCTCCAGGATTAAAAATGAATGAAAGCATCTTGTGAGCTCAGTGCAACTAAAGAATCTCTTGGAAAATTAATGACTGGTGGATTAAAATCTGATTTACAGCCCTTAAACAAGCGGTCCACTTGAAACAAGCCTGTGAGCAAACAAGACGGTCCAGAGTGAAGCGAAGGCCCACAATAAATCCTCCAGAATATATAGCAGGTGAACACACACAGAGCTAATCGAGAGCGGCGACCGCTCACCTCCTCCAGTTTAATAAAGTGCTCTTGACATGTGTTATTAATTTGCAGTGTGAAATCATACAAATTCATCGCAGCGTATTCAGCTTATTTGCTGAATGTTTTCAATACGTTTTTTTTTTTTTTTTTTCGGTTCATGAGCTCAACATTACATAACTGAGTTAAACGGAGCCCATGGGGGCCCGAATGCAGATGAACCGGGGAGGACACATTTTAGATTCTTTCCGCTCCGCTGCCGTACTTACGGGGGAATACTGTAACCAAAACAAATTGCTTCCTTGTAGCTATCCTGCAGTACTAATGCGGGATAGCTGCACGCAAGGCAGAATTTTACAATGGCCGACACGGCAGGCTCATTTTCAGTGAATTTAATAAATATCTGCCGCAGCTCAAAATGTCAGGCAACTTAAATACACACACACACACCAAAAATCCACTTTGCAGACTCTGCTTTTTTTATTCTAGTCTATTCCCTCCGCTGTCTTTCCTGATCTGAGTTGGCATGTGTGCACGTGTGTGGAGCTCAGGATGCGCCCTGTTCCGCATTACGCGCACTTGTGTGTTTGCCTGCAGGCGATTCACGGCGTGTTATCTTAATTGCGGGAAGCTGGAGCTCGCAATCTGGCCACTCGAGCATCTGCATCTCTGACGGCAGCCATCCACCTGTTGTGAATGCCGACAGCACAGAAGGCTCTTCCAAGATCTCGGAGAGGAGAGGGGGGAATCATCACAAACACAGACTGATCGCTTCTGATGTCTCGCCATGATGCCGGGCGGAGATCTGAGGCAGCACCCCAACGTGAAAGCCAAAAAACTATAGAGGGCAAGAAGCTGAACTTTCGCAGCCTTTCACTTCTTCTGGACAGCAGACACACACACACACACACACACACACACACACATACCAGCTGACCTAACACAAACACTCTAATACCTGCAGACAGTCAGCAGGGCTTAAAACCTACACACACACAATATACACAGGCCAGAGGCTGTTTGCTAACCTGTGATTAGTGATGACTTCTAGATGTTAAATACACACACACACACACACACACACACAGAAGAGGTTTTCTGCCCTGTGGTTGTCCTTGGGCAATATCATCACAGAGAGAATCAATAGAGCCATCGCTCAGGGTGAATGGAAAGAAAGAGAGAGACATTGAGCAATATATACGGGGGGGAGGGGGGTTGTACAGAAAAATGGGGGGGGGGGGGGAATAATAGATGTGAGGCGGGGGTGGAATAATAGATGTGAGGCAGCGGAGGTGAGACAGGGAGGAGGGGAAGGGAGCGCTGGAGCAAGGTAGAAAACCCCCCAGAAAAGTGAGTCAAAGAGTGTATTATTAGAGTGGGTGAGTAGGAGAGTATCACAGAGGGATAAGAGGAGGAGAGAAGGAGGGCGCAGGCGAGAGCATTCGAGGCAACGGCATACAAAAGGAAGCCGGAGACGAGGTGACAAGGATGGATGGAGGAAGCAAATGAAAGAACAGATGAGAGAGGGAGGGAGCAAACAAGGAGCGCTATAGAAACAGGATTAGCAAGGGGACAGGTATAACTGAACACGTAAAAGAGAGGGAGAAGGGACGGAGAGATAAGCAAGGAAGAGAGAAGTGCCATAAATGAATATGTGATGAGGGAAGAAAAAGAGCAGACGGGAGGAAGAATAAAGTCGGGCTGAGAGAGAATGGGCGGGTCAGGGAATAAGGGAAGGAGAAGGGTGAGAAAGTTCAGAGGGAGGGAGGGCGGAGGAGAAGAAAGAGTGATTAAGTGTTGGAGTGAGCCGGTGATTAAGTGAGAAAAAGACTGACCCTGCAATCAGGTTTTGACAAATTTATGGCGGCTGCACATGAATGACACTTAATTAGCTCTGAGGATCTATTTGTGATGGGGGGCCTCGTGTCAACATGGCTGAGCAGGCTGCTGGATTTCTGCCGGAACGGCAGTAAACGTCAGAAAAGTCAAACCCGGCAACAAATCTAGTTCACAATCTGAGGGCATGCCACGGGTCATTGAACATCTTTATTAAAAAGTATTTCACTTAAATACCTATCTCTTCTTCATCAGGATACGAGCTCTCATCTTGTTCTTTTGGTTTTATTGGTTCTGCCTGTAAATGTTGGTTCAGTCTCACTTTGTTTGGGAGAGTGCGTAATAATAATAATAACGGTTGTCAAAATATGCCAGAGTCAGTCACAGGGGCTAATTCACTAAACACCATTCCCTGGGCTGCCAATAAAAGTTTAAGAATAAAAGCAGTGAAAATACTAACAACAACAACAAAAAAATCTAGAGACACAAACAAGCTTGAACGCCACCATGGCACAAACAATATGGCGATTTAGCTCTAAAAGGCGAATTCTACTATTCTTCAACCGGGAGCCTGTGTTTACAGATATGAATGGCTCAATGAAAAATAAAAACTTCTGGAAATGGTCCATTAGATTGACTCTAACAGCGGCCATGACACGGTCACACTGGCCGCAATGCAACCTAATGGGGCCACTGCGACGGCCCATTAAGGATGAAAAGGAAATGCCCATTGTTGTTGCCGTATGTCTTCAGGAGTTTCGGGAGGGCTAAATGGAAGTGACTTCCATCATTCAATGGACAGAATTATGGATGACGTTTTTTGACATATCTGCACAAATAAAAGAAAATGCTGTGATCATTGTTTTCTGTCATTTTGGAATTAAATAAATAAATCAGCTAATTAATTTAGCACCAAACAATGAAAAACAATGTTGCACTGCACTTGTACTGTTTTAAATTTCCTCTGTTGGGTGCGTTCAGAGGTTTGTGTTGTTGCATCTTTATCCTCAAACAACAGCAGCAGGTAACGAATGAACAAACTTAGCTGTAGTAATTGGAGGGCAGCAGAAACGAGATTATTTTATTGGGTGTATGAATTACCGCTTCATATTTGATAGAACCAATAACTGTTGATTATGCTTTATCTATAATGCAAAACGTTCATATTATTTGGCACTCACAAGGACAAATGTTTTTTTATTATCCTCATCAGGAGTCTGGACATGGAGAAATCTGGGAGACGCAGGAGTGAAGGGGAGTTACCTCGGCAGAGGTCGGGGAGCGAGGGGTGGACACAGTGGACGGGGCCGCCGTAATGGTGTAATTACATCAGACTGGTCCCGGCCAGGAGGACAGGCTGCCTGTCAGCGGCTTCATTAGAGGGTCCCATGTTAAAGCAATGACAAATGGCCGACACGGCAAAGAGGCTGATTAGGTTTGAATAGATCATAGAAGACACAGATTATCTCACATTAGTTTCGTACAGGATCCCCCTTTATTACCCAGCCGGCCTGTGCTCCTGCTGTGAGGTGAGCTCAGGCTCCTCGGCCTTCATCCTCTCCTCCTCCTCCTCCTCTCTCCCATATTATACGTAGCAAAGTGCTGTAAACGCTTGGGAAGAGGCACAGTGGCCTATATTAATGTAATCCCCTGCACCTAGCACTGCCAGCTCAGCACAGTACAGCCTCTCCTACGACAATGGGAGTAATGGGCACGACTCTTACCTATTATCGCAGCTCACTGTTAGCCAGGAGGACATTAACCTGTGGAACTCAACATGTACATCTTCCTCACCATGACAGTCTGCTGCAGTCAGATCCCCCCCCCACCTCAGAAGCGTGAAGGAACCAGTCCAGGAATGTTTAATGTAGGCTGCTTCTTTACTGCAGTTCCAAGGGATTCTCTATCTCAGAGTTTTGGGTACATTATTTTCTCTTTCTTTCCTGCAGATCAGGAAAGTGCAGCTGCAAACAGTTGCAAGGTACAGCTAATCTTTTTACCTTGAGAAAAAATGTAATTAACTTGAGCATCCCTCAGGCATGAAGTGAAAAACACACAGCCAATTAGCTCACACATATCAGGTCGATCAAAGACAATTTGCTCTATATTTGTTTATGGATCGTGGAGATACACATTCTCTACTGGAGCAGCGCTAAAGATTAGCATTTATCTCGATCAATCTCAAAGGCTGTGTGGAGAACGGGGGCAAATATTGTGGATCAAAGCTTCGGAGTGTGGTGATGAAATGATGAGGACGATGATGAAATGAAGATGTCAAGCTTCTTGAGAAATATAAGGCAAGAACTAAAGTCTGATAAACTTGAACTAAACTTTGGGAATTTTAGATCGAGTGGCCTCTCTGGAAATAAAAAAAAGAGAGAAAAAAGAAAATGACTTTGACAATTGATACTGGAAGTGATAAAGACCCTGATGTACTGTTGCACTGACCTTTTAGTAGTGGATCCTATATATTTTACAGATTATGCATGAGGACGTGAGCAGCCTGTGTTAAATATCTTATATCACTGTCAAATTAAATCTGACACCCTGCAGTAATTACGGCTCACAAATGAAGCCGAGGCTGAGAGGATTGACTCACGCTGGTCGTCTTGTTACTGCAGCTCATCAGCATCAAAATTTTAAGATCGCGTCCAACCTCATCGCTCACTGCAGCGTGAAAACAGCGGGGCAACATGTCACTCCTCCTCCTCCATGTTCAGTTTATTTGGGTTTTTTTCCTTAAGAGGATATTAAGTTGGAAGTGATTCCTTAAGCTTTCCATTCTGCCATTTCCTTTTCATGTGAAACTCTGAAAGCTTTACGTCAGCCTCCACCAGTTATGTGCCTTAAAATGATCTCCCTTAAAATCTGACCCCATCACATAATTAGAAAATAATGTTCTTCATTGGATGAAGTAGACAAAGTCAATTGTAGGAACAAGTGGTTTATCTCAAAACCAGACACGACCTCCTTGATAGAGTTAAAAGAGAAAATAAAACATATTGGAAATCTAAACAACATACATCAGGGCTGTTAAAGTCCATGCCCCATCAGTCTCATAAACATTCACATTACAAAAATTCATTTCAATTCAATGAGGAATGTCAAAATATTGATTAGTGCAGCTTTAAATCAAACTTGACATAATTTTGCTCTGATCGTGTAAATAAAATAAGTCGTTATTGTCACGACCATATTGCCACTGTTGTCTTTTAATTTTTTGCTGGGGAGAGAATAACTCACTGCGCTGTCATACAATCCCCCCCGGCGGTGTCGTGATTAAATAAAACATTTCATTGGAACTGAGCGAGTCTTTTCGTTGAAATGCAAAGCTAGGAGTCACCGTGGGAAATTTCCGCAGCCAATACAATCGAGTTGGTGACAGAATAAGATGGACTACAATGAAAGTCAAGAGCCTTGATGTCAGTGTTTTGTGGACATTACCGATGACACAAAACGTGTCTGACAATAAGTCCACTTTGCTAGCGCACAGATTTCTTATTCATCATCATGTGCAATTCATTCATCCGCGTTTAAGAGTAACTCTGTTTTTCCATCTGTTTCCCTTCCCTCGTTTTCTTTCTGCTGAGTTAATGACAAAACAAACCACAACAAGCTGTCGGCCAAACACAAAGACGCATCTGTCACTTCTCTGTCTTTTGTGCACATCAACAACAGGTGTTAGGAGCACTCATCGGGGAGAAAAGAAAAGAAAAACCCTCATTTGTCTTTTGATGTGTCTTTTTTTTCCCTCTGCTGTTCAGTGATTAGAGCGAGGCTGAGACGCGTCTGAAGCCTTGTTCCGAACACATTGTGGTAATCAAAGACCGAGGAGGAGCAGAAAGAGGGAGAAGCACAGCAGAAGAGCTCCAGGTGAGCGCAAAATTCCACCTTGGGAAAGTTTAAATGATTAAAAAGCTCATAGTGCATATACCCCCACCCCCCCCACCACCAACCTGCTGCTCATTATACAGCTTGTCCCACTATTGGGCCCCATCATTTTCTATAATTGCTCCCGTTGGCCGGAGTCCTATCTGGCCCGTTTTACCCCACTCTGCTGAGAAATTAAGGCATTCCTGCAGCGACCCTGACCTGTCCCAGGCCTTGTCATTTGACTGACAGCCCATTAGCGGGCCATTGATTGGTTGAATCTTGGAATGTGCGAGTCAACCTAATTAGGAGCGAGTCCCTCCTATCTGAATGCCAATTGAGACCCCTCGGAGGAAACAAAAAGTGCAGGCAATTTGGGTGTTTCTAATCCTGGGGAATGAGATTGCTGGTTTTGCACGGCAAGATCAGTATAGTTTACAGTACACACACACTTGGATAATGTTATGTAGAGTCCACTATAATATGCACATTTTAATCAGTCCGAGCATGGAACTACGCAAATATATTCTCACTTGGGTATTGGCTGTATATTCTTCACATATACACTATGCATTACATAAATTGAAACATCACCAGAGGTTCTGATTAACGTTTCACCCCAGTCACCCGCATAAACCGTCAACGTCTCAGAGGGAGGTGATGGAGCGGACACACCAGCACATTCTTAAGTACATATTTATATGCAACATTGCCTCCTCCAATCTGTCTCCTCCTCTCTGGGTTACTTTAGATGTGTGTGGGGGTATTTTGGTTGTTTGAACACACAAAGGACAACGATACCATGGAATGGATACCAACAGTAGGACACGTTGCTGAGTGCTGTCTAGAGTCCGACTTCATCATCCCTCCAGATATGATGACATAGATATCTTATAACTGACCGTCAGAGCCTACAGGTGGATGCTGGGGTGGTGGAGAGGCTGAAGCAACTCGCAGCAATACTGACGTGGCGGCAGGGGGGAAGGGAGTCATGGGAAATTTCCTGTGCTTAAATAGACCACCTAATAGATGATGATAGATGATCGTGGAGAGTGAGGCATGTCACATGATGTATGTTGCCTGATTGGAGCTGGCTGCCTGAAGTAGCTCGCTTCTTCACTGCTAACAAGAACAGTGCGAGCATTTTCCACTGGAAGTTTCTTTTCTCTACGACACACTTCAACACAAAGCTTACAACAACAACAACAAGGAAACTCAGGGTCGGTCGGCCATTGTCTGAGGATAAATTAGCCTCTAGGGCTGCCCAACGGGTTGAGACCCCATCTTCCGCTCGCCCTACACTGTTAACAGCCCACTGAGTCCTCACGGGTCGACAGTTCTCGACACAATGTGTGATTAAGGCTCAGATTCCATTTGCCTGCCAATGCAGATTAATTAATAATCTGAAAAGTCAGTGGATTCCAGTCAGCGTGTTCCACCTCTTTTGCAATCCATGCCGAAGAATGGGCTACCAAATCCTGCTCTGACGTGATTGGTCCAACCAGAAACCAGAGGGCTTCAAAGTCTTGTCCCTTCACCTCCAGATTCTGGGTGTGAATATGCAGAATCTATTTATAGAGATGTATCTGTGCTAATCAGCGCAGCTCTCCACCACAGATGGTCATGGACTGAATCTCCTACCATGCTGCCATTACTCATCACACCGTCTCCTCTCTGTTCATGCAGTAACAACAACGTATTCTTCCCAAAACCCACCTTGACAGTTGTAATGGGTTTGTGAACTCAGTCATGAAAATGGAAGTCGTACGGTCACAGGAGAGCTCGAGAGGTTTTTTTTTTTTTTTTTTTTGCCATAGATGAGAAGCTAATGAGATGTGCTGCTGATGAGGTTTTCGGTATGAAAAATTGGTGCCACAGTCGATGACATCTCGCTCGGGATGAGAGTGATTGGGATTGTGAGGATGATTCGGTATGGCTCAGACATTACCGTGGAGTTTTAGTATGACTTCCTGCACATTTCCACAATGAGGTTTCTTTATGCGGCAGATCTTTGTGCAGAGCTACTTTTTTTTTTAGATTGTTTGTTTTGTTTGTTTGCGTCTCAGGGTCCAAGGTCTTTTTAAGGACACCAACCTAACTTGATTTGCTGATCAGCTTCAATTCTCTGCGGAAGCTCAAGGAAAGAACAAATCAGGAAAAAAAGCACAGCGGCCAGCAGGAAAACACAGTCTGAGTATAATGAAATTCTCAAGTGACATATGCAATATTGACACCCTGCTTTTGAAAGAAAAATAAATTATTAAAACAACACAATCTGACAATAGCCTTACTCTGCTGCTGCCTTTTAATATTTCATTTTCATATTCAACTGTTAAAAGCTTGTTGTGTGAAATAATTTAACAAATAAATGAAAATTTCTTTGTCACGGTTGTCAGTCGAGAGTTCTGTGTGTTGACTGCATTTGCCTTGTTGTATTGTTTATATATTTCATTGGTGGTAACATTCATTGGTGATTGGACGCTCTGTGCTGCTTAAAAAGACATGTGGTTGACCTATAGTGCATTTTTAGCCACTATGGAATTTTGAAAGAAAAAGAAAGAAATGTACACAAAACAAAACATTTTTCCTATTAGAAATGATTCACAAGGATTTGTTTACATCCTTATTCACTGATGATGTGGTTAGAGTCTTCAGTAATGCTAAATGTAGGTTAAATATTGCCATTCTAACGTGCGCAAAATGACAACAAATAATGGCATGCAGACAGCAGGAAGCATTTTCAAAGTGCTGATGTTAAAGGAAGTGACATCAGTTGCAGGTATTTTGTAAAAAAAATGGATAATTGCATCTGATGATGAAGGGATGTGAGGTTTTGTTTATATGTTCATATCTCTCACTAAGGTGGCATCTTAGGCTTTCCGGAAATGGTGAGGGTGACTGCACATATACTGCAAGAGACATGTGTTCAAACTGAATGCTTCCATCAGATAAAGCTTTATTGATCCATACACCTGTTACAGCAGCCAACAGGTAAGGATGAGGGATAGCCAAGAGAATACAGACATAAAAAAAGCAAGAGAATAAAAATGTACCCGCAGGTCATGTCAAAAACGTCGAGGAGCCAAGAGAACTGACCCGGATCACTGAAGACTTTGCCACTAAAGACAGTTATTCTTTTGTCTGTCCTCACAATAAAGAAGCCGATAATCATTGAGCGCCTGTAAAACATCCGACCACGCTGTTGTAAATGTCATCGATCGCTCGACTCTGTCAGTCACCGTTTATACAGGCCTTCAAAAAATAGGGAGGGCTGGAGCAGTGACTTAAAGACGACAAGGAAATCTTGGCACACAATAGAACGAACTCAGTCATAATGTGTGCACTTTGCCACACAAATGTTATTGTTAACATACATACTACACACTCATAGACACTTATATACAGCACAAACGAAAGCACTTTAAAATCACTGGGGTGCACACACGCACACACACACACACACACACACGTGCACACGCGCTGCTGCTGTTGCTTCCTGATAAGTCTCTCTCTCCATAGCCCAGTGTCTTTGTACATCAGGGGCAGCACAGAGGGAAAAGAACTGAAGGAAATGAACTCATGTCGTTAATTTGTTTCAACTGGAGACACAGCCCACACCAGCATCAAATCGTCCCTAAACAGCCCCTCTTTGCCACGATTGTGTACCTTCCCATGCTCCCCACAACCTGCTCCAGCTTTGTTACACTCGATTATTTGTCTTTCTTTCTTTTCTCTTCCCTCCTTTCTTCCTCTGGCTCTTCTCTCTGTCTCTGTCTCGCTCCCGGTTAGTGAGCATTGTGCTAAAAGGTGATATTAGTGCCTTTAGTGCTGTGCCAGGAATACTAAGTCACAGCTCTGGCATTTCTTCTGAGTCTGTGCTACCTGGGTCTGCTTGGACAGATTATTTAGGATTACATTTAGACACACGCCCACCCACCCACACACACACACACACACACACACACACACACACAGACTACTCCCCTGACAGAAGAGCATTCACCCTGACTCAAATTGGCAGTTGTTGTTGGCTCACCCTTCAACTGAGCCTCTATGTCCTCCTGCAGTCTTTTACCATCGTAATTGCAGTTTTGGTTGGGGAATCAATCGCTGATGTGGTTTAATGCAGTGCCTCCTATGTTTGCGGTGCAGATTGCAAACACACGTTCTTCCCCACAAAATTTGAGGAAGGGAGAGAGAGGAAGTGCAAATGAAAAGATCAGAGGGACGAGGGTGAAAGGCGGCAGGAAATAGGCGGAGCGGGGGCTGATAAGCGAAAAAGGAAACGGATGAACTCAGGGATGTGCGCCCGTGTAAAATGCAAAGACAGAGGGCAGGTAAAGGAGGAGGCGCAGAACAAAGAGAGGGCAGGAGGTGATGAGCAAACAGGAGGAGGGATCTCACACAGTGAAAGGGAGACGCAGCCCCTGCAAGCGAAGATGAAGGGCTTCTTTAATTGGGTTTCCGATGCCTGCTTAATCCTATTCTCCATATTAATCCCTTACAATGTACATAATCAAAACAAATACACCCGGAGGGGAGACGCTGTTAATAGGAAACTGTAATACTGTTAAAGAATGCATGTGAGACACCTGTATACAACCTTTGGGGACAAACTGAGGACATGTCCCAGCCATTGCTCTCCCCCAGCAGTGACTAGATGCCAGTGGGGTTTTGCAATCACATCATAGACTCCCGAACTGCATTTGCAGCTGAAATGTAATTGTGCTATTATTCTATTCCTGGAAATTGCTTTATATCTATGCAACAGAGCAACAAGTACAAGTAGTTACCTTCCC
Organism: Pseudorhombus dupliciocellatus; assembly: GCA_016785235.1. NCBI lineage: Eukaryota > Metazoa > Chordata > Actinopteri > Pleuronectiformes > Paralichthyidae > Pseudorhombus > Pseudorhombus dupliciocellatus. The sequence goes on from JAFBJW010000233.1 coordinate 406,171, forward strand.
CCGGAATGAAATGGAAAAGCTCACATATATATCTGAGCGTACCTCCGTTCAGCTGTGTTTATTCCTGCCGCTGGAAAAAATATCTATTTTCAGCGCTCCCGGTGTTACTATTCATCATAATGCCACTTACCAGCCTCGAGAGCTTGTGTCTATACTTAACAATGCTTATAATTTATTTCACAGTCAATTCTACTCTCTCTCACGGTGGATTCGATTTGGATTGTTTTCTCTCTGCTGTAAGTCTCCCTAAGTGTCTTTTCCAAGGGATTGTATTCATATTCTGGGACAGGTGAATACATTTTACACTGAATGGGAAAAGTGCCACCCGGAGGCAAACGATCCCTCCATCCATTATCTTCTGTTTATCTGACATCAGCTCAAGGAGGCAGATGGCTGAGCAGGATGTTCCAGACATCCCTCTCCACAACTACCCTTTCTAACTAGTTCTGGGGGATCCCCAGGGTGTTCCCAGGCCAGATGGGATAAGCAGGCCCTCCAGACAGGTCTGGATCTACTCAGGGATCTCCCTGGTCTGCTCAGTAAACCTCCAAAGGAAGGAACCCAGGAGGCATCCTGATAAGATGCTCGAAAGACCTCAACTGGCTCCGTCTCATTTGAGGGAAAAGCGCCTCTGCTCTGCATCTCTAATTCCTCCTCATATCTTTGTGGCTAAACCGTGCCAGTGAAAATTCCATTTTCAGCCACTTTGCATTCTTCTTCTTTGGGTCTCAACTCAGAGCCCAGGTCCACATGGTAGGAACGGAACGTAGATTAACAAGTATATTCAGCTTTATCCTGCAGCCTTTATCCTCCCTCTTCATCAAAACGGTCAGGTATGAGCCCTGACAACACTCCAACTAATGCACCTGGGAGCAACCAACCCAGAGAGGAGCCATGCATGCCCTGAACTGGGAGGAGCCGAGCAAGGAAATTATTATAATTATATCTAGCTTTACTGTGAATATGGATTTGTCAAGTTACAACAGGGAGAAAACTTTCTTTGACCAAATAAAACACAAATGACTGCTCTCTGCTCCAGAGAAAACCTTCACAGAGTGAACTCCAAATAATCTGGGCAGCATTTGGTTAATGACATCAAAAAAGCTAATTGTAGTCAGGAGTTAATGAACCTGGACTCCAGTTAATGAAACCAGAGAGGACGAAAGAGTTATTAGGAATCATGGAGAGAAAAAAAAGAAAAGAAAACGCTATGCAGAAAAAGATATCTCTTCTGACTCAGAGTAATGATCAAAGGTTTACGAAGTTATTCCAAAAGACTTAATATAAATTCATCAGTCCACTGTCAGACAGACTGTGTATAAACACAGATGATTTAGTGCTGTCCCTAGTAATGGGCGTCCAGAAAAGATGGCTCTGAAGGCACAACACAGAATGATCAATGAGGTAGAAAGAAGTCCCTAGTATCAGCTGAAGGCTTAAAGGAGTTATTAAAGCTTAACATTTCCATCTCATGAGACTATCATATGCAAATTATGGAGCGTGGCTGCATGGGGGTGTGAGTCCAGGGCAGCACGAAGCGAGCTGTGAAGGCGATGCTGAAGCTGATTTGGACGAACATGCAGCGCTGTACAGGGGGTGAAAGGGGCAGCGCACAGCAACATCAACAAAGCCTCCCAGCAGTGAAGGTGCTCTGGAGGGAGCATCAGGAGTCAGGGCTCTTCTGCCTCTGGACTTGGAGAACTTGACATCAGTTCCACCACAGGGGTTAATCGATTCCCAAATGCTTCAACTCATTTCACAGAACGGTGTCTGCTACCGACATTGTTGCTGGGCGATGCAGCAGGACGGGGATCCTGTTGTGTATCGACAACACCACCTATTATATCAAGAAACTCTGCTGTTTGGAGTGACCCAGTCAGAGCCTTGACCTCAACTCATGCACCAGAGATGCTGTGGAAGGAGACAGACAGCGGCTGTCCACACCAGACATGAAGGACAAGGCTGAGTTGAAGGGTTGCGTCCAGAATTCCTCCCGAACTTGTGCAGGTCTGATCCGCTGCTCCTGTAAGAGCTTCTCTGAGCTTGTTGCTGCCAGAGGAGGTAATTAAATCGAGGAGTTGGACCCCTACTACCCTTTCAGACTAGCCCTGGGTCTGCTCAATATGGACGAAATCACATTGTGGGGTTCTATACATACTATTCAGACGATATGAGAAAATGTTTGGAGCCAATCCTGCAGTAGTTCAAGAGCTCCCCTTACTTCTCCATGTATTTATAGAAGACAAGTCTGACTTCAGTACATACAGAAACCTAAGTTTGGTTTCCCCTTAAACCCTCATGCAAGTATTAAGCAAGAAGTTGTAACTCCCACAAAAAAGCACTTTTAATAGTCATAAAATCCATTGCACTCGAAGACCTTTCAATCAATCCCTACAATGCAGAATAATCAGTGCGCTGTTATAGACACAATATCAAAGGAAGGAGAGGCCGAGCTCTCTTTTTCCTCTCTGTCAAATCAATGAGACGTGAATCCAGCGATGATTCTACAGTGAGAGAGAGAATAACTGTCTTTGATTAGGGACTGAATCCAGACACTCGTATGTTTTGTAAAAGGCAACTTGAGATAAACTCAGCTTGACCCAATCACAATCTCATTTCACAAGCAGACGGAGATACAGTCTGAAACAGTTTGTGCTCGGCCCTGCCCGGCTTCAACAGGTACCCGAGGGAGTGTGTGTGAAGAGCCATACAAGTTTAATGCTGCTGGTTTCTGCTGCGGAACAAAGCCCACAGTGTTGGTTTTCATCTTTTTCTCCATATCCAGCAAGTAGAGCATGAGGAGAAGGAAGAAAGGTAAGAAATCACTTTTTTTTCTTTTTTTTAATGCCCCACTGTCTCAGATTTGTCAGTAAACCGCACCAGTATCACACCAGGTCACCCAGCAAGCTGTGAAATGACTTGTTGATCCCTGGGAATCTGTGTGTGTGTGTGTGTGTGTGTGTGTGTGTGAGAGAGGGAGGGAGAGGCGCTGATACCTCTATCTGGAAGTTAGCCTGAGGAACCTTTTCATGTCAGACCTCTAGTCTAAAAATGGTTCTGCAGATTCACCCCGGTGCCAAATCCGCAGAGGGGGAAAGGCACAGGCAGGAAGAAAAGGTGGAGGAGACAGATGTGTGGCAGCTGACAAACAATCGAGTTATCAAACGAGTGGAACCCCACACACACACACACACACAGCACGGGTCAGGTCTCGCTGGGAGGACGTGGAGATTGGCAGAATGTTCCGCTCTGACGATGGCAAATTAGATCAGGGGGGAGAAAAAAGTAAGTGCAGAATGAATGAAGGGAGGACTGAGTGCTGTCCCTTGCTTTGAACCAAATTAGCATTCACAGTACATCTCTTTTATGGCACTGGCGCTGGCCGTGGTGCTGAAAAGACGCGGTTACACAACGGATAATGTTCTACTTGGACGGCAGAGAGGAAGTGGGAATAAATCTCGGTGGAAAATTGAGATTTCAGCAAGTTATTAGCTTCATGTTGGGCCAAACTGGCCGGAACAGCAGTGGTGGGGAAAGGTGCTAGAATTTGCTCCATCACCTCACACAGCAAATGACCGCTGTGTTTCCAGCAGCGTCCACACACAGTTCTGACCCGCACACATCTGTCTGACTGTCTGGGAAATCATGGTGAAAACCGGTCAACCGCACAGCCTCACCCTTGATCTGTGAAAGTGCGGGCAAGTGTTGATGCCATATGTTCAGAAACAAACAACTCTCTCTCTAATTACTGTCTTTTATCGCTATTTATTTTACCTGCTACCTCTTTATCTCGATGTCCTTCACTGACCTCTGACTGTTTGTGACCACGTGCTGTTTGACATGTGTTTTTTTTTTTTTTTTTTTTGGAAGTTGTTTGTGTGTGAAATTATTTTATTATTATTTTATTAATAATTTCTTCTGCTCTGCATGCATGCATGTGTTCTGGTATACCTTCATGTATAAAAGTTTATCCTTAATTTATATGCACAAATTCGGGAGTAAACTCTGGTCTCAAACTCATTTCTGTGTTGGACTGTGCATCTCCACATGAGAACCATTGTACAGTGACAAGAAAGGATCCTCTATCGCTTGTAGTTTCAAGTCTGAATGAAATAACATTGGAGCAAATGTTCTTCTCTGGGATGTGGAGAACCGGAAGGAAATGTTGCCCGACGAATTTTTCATTAAAATTCAACAAGAGGCAGCCTCCGTGAGAGGTTAGATTATTGGCGGGCGGGAGCTTGGACACACACACACACACACACACACACACACACGCACGCACGCACACACGCAGCTGCTGAGCCTTCCTCCAGCGGAGACTGACAGAAGCGGGGCGACCGCTCTAAGCTCTGTGCGCTCCTCTCTCCTCTCCGGCACCGGCGCGTCTTTCTCCCGGCTGCTGCTGTTTGACATCCAGCAAAAAACTTTGAGGAGGTGAGAGGCGACGCGTCAAAACGTCGACAATTCACCGCTGACGGCGCATCACCACAGATAAAGAGGAGGGAGAAAGAAAAGAGCCATCAAGTCCGAGGAAAGCGGCGGAGCTGGGAGAAAGAGGGAGCTATGCCATCTCCCGCCGAGCAGAGCCCAGTCCTCCTCTGTTGTGTGTCGGAGCTGCAGCATGGTGTCTCTCCCTGGACTCTGGACCCACTGCCTCGCCCCCGGGAGACCTCATCTCCTCTTCCTCTGCGCCGGAGCGCTCCTGCTGCTTCACGCGCTGGCCGCGCTCTCCTCCCCGGAGACCTGCTTCCCGCACCCGCAGCCTTGCCACATCCTCGCCCGGATAGGACACACCGTGCGCCTCGGTGCGCTCTTGCCGACGCGCCAGCCGGTACGGATACAAAACGCGCTCAACCGCGCCCTGGCGAGCCTCCGGCACCAGAGCGGAGCGGCGGACTCCTCCACCACCACTTCCCAAACAGCCCCCCTGCTGCCCTACAACCTGAGCCTGGAGATGGTGGCTCGGTCGCCCGCCGGAGGGGACCCGGAGTCGCTGTCCCGTAGCGCCTGCCAGGACCTGGTGGTCAGGGGGGTGTCCGCCGTGCTCGCCTTCCCCCGCTCCAAGGAGGAGCTGATCCAGGTGGAGTTCCTCTCCTCTTTTCTGGAGATCCCCTTCATCTCCATCCTGGAGGACACAGAACCTCTCGTGACCAAGGTATGGCTGGATAGAGAGCGTTCCCGCTGCACTTGTAGCAGTCATAAAAGCCCACAGTGAAGGTTATGTGATTACATTTCATTATGTTAATGCTTTTTGCAACCCGCACTTTAATAAGCAACAATCCATGACCAGACACATTTTCCATTTGGATCTTAATCAGAGTTGGAACTGGAATTAACCTGCGACTCCCTGGTACCCTGAGGATTTAGGCGCCTGAGCCGTGGCAAAACTGTCCAGCCAGAAATGAAAGATGGTTCCAGGCAAAGCAAAGCAGTAGCACGGAGAGGACAAACAGATGGTTGTAGAAGGGTTGATAACAGCGGTTCTTCCTAATCTGGGCCGAAAGAGTGACAGGAATAATAACGGCAGGAACAAAAGAGTCGACTGCTCTCGCAGAACGGGATTTATGAGTAGATTAAAAGGTTGTTTAGTGTCTCAGATTCTTAAATTGCAGAACTCTGATGTTCTCCCAGTGTGGCTCTGCACATGCATGTTTAATATCTGGTGGCTCGGCCTCAGTATTTGACTGAACCGTGACGCCCTCCAGCAGCTGAGGTTTGAAGTGAAATACAGTTTTGTGTGTGTGTGTGTGTGTGAGAGAGAGAGAGAGAATGAAGATGGTTCTGTTTTGGCACCTTTCAGGCGGAATCATTCAAACAGTTGAGACGCTGATAGATGGATGCTGTGCTGAAGTGTGGTGCCCGCAGCTCAGGGTACTTGTGCGTGATCAGATAGTCTACATGTGTGAGAGAGTGTGTGGTGCTGCTGCCATGCGTGTGTAAATGTACGTGTGTGTGTGTGTGTGTGTAAATTTTGTAGGCAGGCAATAAGCGTGTGTGTGAGCGTGTCATGTTAGTATTCCCAGCAGCCATTGAGCTGCTTGCCAGTCAGTCAATCCAGCTCCAGTCATAGCCGCCTCTCTCCAGCCGAGCAGCCAACTGCCTCTCTCTGCCACACACACATTATTTGAGCGCAGACACACTTCCGCAGGGTCAAACGAGACACAAACACACGCATAAAGAGGACTTTCAACTTTTGCTGGGGTTCAACTGAGACATACACCCACAGGCTAAACTCAGAGGCAGCATCACAGAAACAGTGAGGAGGGGCGGTGGCAAGAAATATATAGTTTAAGTCTCAAATCTTTGTCCTGTCGTGTGTTTTTGTCGACAATGGATTGCTTATTCGATTTCAATAAAGCTGGCATGAATGAGAAGTCACGCCACTTGACGAATGTGTCGGCAACGCAGGGAGATAAGCAAGAGGAGGGGGAGGGAGAGAGGGAGATGAAGGGAGAAAGTGGAGGAGAAGGAGGAGGGTTTTTTATTTATATGTAGGAGGCCTTCCACTTCTGCATAACAGTGCCACGCAGTCAAACAAAACACAACCTCACTCTCTCTCTCTCTCCGTGTCTGTTGCTCTCTGCTTGTCCAATAATTTCTCAAATGGAATGGTTAGCGCTTGCTGTTGCAGAACCAAAGTGCTCTGGCCTTACATTGAATTCACGCAATCTTTCACGCCCAGTAGTGTTTCCTGATTGCTGAAGGTGATGTTTTCCAGACATCTGTTTGTTTGTTTGTGTCTTAGCAGCCGCGGCAGAGACACAGCGGAGCTTTGAGGAGTTAACGCTAACAGCCAAGTGAGGGACTGGGGCCAGACACTGGAAACTACTGAAGGAAATCCACAGCCAACAGACACAGAGCTCTGAGATGTGAAAAAAAAAAACAAACAAAAAAAAACACAGACATGTCACTACAACCAAACACACAGAAGAATCCTGCAGAGGAGGATTATCACTAATGCTGCTTTGTTTTTCGACTGTGCTCTGATGATTCCAGCAATTTGAAGATTTTGCCTTTGACAGCCAAACTTGCGTCATTTGGCTGATGTGAGCCTTTCAGACATGCACCCTTATTTGTGCTCATGCTTGCCAATATGTCCCAGGTCGGGTCCCATTAGCGTTGTTTTCTTTGTCCTGGTGCAGTGGCCGTTCTAAACGAATCTGTTCGGAATGGCCTGTGTCCTGTGGTGATGCTGGTTGATGCTCTCTATCTGAAACTATAAAAGTGATCTGTGGTAAATGAGCCACAGCAGGTAAAGGCGGACTCAGTCCACAACACCCTGGAGCCGCAGCTGCTGCACAAAGAACCACTCAACCGTTTACAAAAAGTTCCGTAAAGCTCGACTCGCAGAGTCCTAAACTGGAGAATCGGTTGCTGTTGCTGATACACAACACTGGTCATCTGTTTATGCAAAGATGATGGATATTATTGGCTGCGTATCAGCCGTCAGGAATCTTCATCGGATGGACTCTTTCTCTCAATTATCTGGAGGTTTTGCAGAGTAAAAGATGAAAACAACACTCAGCTTCATTCATAATGAAACAGGCAGAGGTTGCTCCTCTAAAGCAGAATGGCTCGGTGCATGAGGACTGTTGAATGCTCCCCCACTAACACTCCATATAACTCCACATGAGAGGGAGGATAAAGGAGGCCGGCAGGAGGTGGGACATGTTCACAAACACACACAGAGAGGACGGCGCCGAGTGCATCAGGTCACCAGGGAGGCAAATTGTTACCGCGCAGACAGGAAGAAGGAGCCGGTTTATCTGCCGATAGCGAAATACGAAAATATAATTCTAATTAAAAGGCTATTTACATTTCTGCTCCAGGAGGGAGGTGTGCTCCTCAGAGGTGGGAGGAGGGCTGGAGAAAGACAGAAACAAAAACAAACGCTGCTGCCAAAAAAATCTCATGATTCGTCATAGATTGATCCAGCGCGGGGGAGGGCGAGGGGGGGGGGGTTGTTTTTATTTGCTTTTGGAAGGAGAATCCTCTCCCCCGAGTTTTTGAAATGGTGAAGATTTTTCTGCAGGGTATTGGGAATTGAGCCCGTGTCTCGGAGCTGAACAGATCCTGAATATCAGAAAGAGGTAGATTTACGCAGGGAGGCAACTTCCATACACACAAGACTGTGCCTCCTTCCAATTTACAAGTTCACTTTAAAATTTAACAAAGACGACTTGTCCAGGAAGACACCTCCTCAAGGTCAACAGATATGTCGACGAGAGGAAAACCTGACAAGTAATTAGCGTGAGGCTCGCTTCCATTTTTCATTATACTTCCAGTTGCGGCGCACAGTCAACATGGGGGGGCCGCGTGAACGACGTCTCTTCGGGGTGATGATGATGAGGGAAACGATAATGATGATGAGGATTTTCCAGACTGCATCAACCCCCACTGTAGGCCTGTCATTATTACTAGATGAGCACATTTCTCCCATAAATCATCACAAAAGTTCCTTATCGTCCAAAAAAAAAAAAAAAAAAAGAAGAAGTTCAATCCCTCCACTAGGCAGACGCTCAAGGGACAGAGACAAAGGACAGGAAGGCAGACAGACATGGCGCTGGCTTGTCCCCTCCCTGCTTAGTCAGAAGGAGCTGTGGGACTGTGGCTGATGCGTCTCAGCGAGGAAGTGCTTATTCCTTCCAACCTACTTAAGATAATTAGAACCACTGTGTGACCCCTAACTGTAAATCTCTCCCGTCCATCTATTGCAGGCGGGATGGGGGGAGAGCAGAGGAGAAAAGAAGGGACAGGCAAGGGGAAGGTAAAAAGGAAATTGGCTCCAAATTCCCATCAGGGCCATTATGGGCATTTGAGCTGGTGACTTGTCCATTAGTGGAATTCGGAAAAGAAATGAAACTGGGGTATTTGATGTTGGAGTCAAAGAATCAGAATGTAGAAAACATGAGCCGGGTGGATTTTAGAATTGGTATTCTGCGAGTGTGAGGGGTGAGTTGTTAATAGTGGCGCAGTCATTGCAGGATTAAATAACGTTGTTGCACAATTGGCAACAGATTTAATTAAAAAGAATATCTACGCAATCTCAGTTCGTTTTCATAATGTGGTCAGCCTTTTTTAAATCGCTGTCTTAACCACAACACTCCTAGATTGGCTGATAATATCGCAGAGATTATTTCGGGGATCATGATTTCTATTCCAGAAATGTATTAGCAGCGAGTGCTGAGGGAAATGGTTTTGCTGATTCCTGAATGTGATTAGGTGAGAGGGGTGGTATGGTGTGAATTCATTATTTGTCATTGCTCAGTGGGAGCTGTGTTCCTGCAGCTCGCTTTACTCTCAGAGACTCTTAAACACTATTGAAATACACCCTGAAAAGCTTCTGTCAGGCACAGGACTATATTTCACAGCCTGACACTGAATGCCACTCATATTTTTTTCCCCTCTTGGTAGCGTGGTTACCACAGTCATTCCTGAATTAAATGTGCGAACATGGGGCAGTGTGGTTCGGGGCCCACCTCCTCAGAGCGCTGAGCCGTCTCCAGTTTAACTCCTGGTCAGCCAGTCACACGTTTACTCTCACCACCAATTAAAGGCATAACAATGTCAAGCAAAAATAATGAACGTATTTTAAAAACTCCAGTTTCTATCAGCCTATTGTCTTGTTCCGTCTCTTTGGACTTGTTACTGTTCCACTGTGATGTTGATAATTTTATCAGAAATAATTTGCAAACTGTCTTTATCTTATCCGTCTGAATCAGAGCATTAGTTGAACGCCCAAACTGCAACTCCTGCTGATGTAATTCTCCATTATTCCTCCAACATAATCACTGCAACACACACTCAGGCCATTTGTGTACCGCAATGTTCAAGCGGGTTTTCGCTGTTTATGATTCGGAATAACCTTCACTCCTCTGGCGGGGAACTTTCCTTTCCCGACTGCAATCTATCCAGCCTGCATTCTTTAATTAAGTCACTTCTTTTTTTTAATGACATACCTCATTCTGCTTAGTAAAATGAAGATTAGTACAGTAAAAAACCCAATTTGCGACTTTGAATGAAATTACATTTTAATCCAGGGACCCTGCTGAATAAGACGCATTGTGGCTCTGAGCTAGCCCCTCTCTCAAAGGATCCACGCTGTGCACGCGCTCTCCCCCACTCACACAAGTCTGCCACGCGCACCCGACCCGCACAAATGCATTCCTTCATTCACAAGATTCCCGCGCGCACACGCGGCGTCCGCTCCGTGCTCACTAAAGGTTATTAAGCCTAATGAGGCTTTGCAGGGCCGTGCGGCCTGTAGTGTTTTCTTTGAGATGATGAGGGGATTTGTGCCTCAACCACAGTGGAATAAACGAAAGGAAAGTGAGGGACAGAACTTGTGCCGAGCCACAGCCCGAGGCAAACTGACAGTTTGAGACACGCAGGCCACTTAATGCAAACAGCTCAAAGCTCTTTCTTTATTAGTGTTAAGATGACAGTTCGGCGCAGTCTTGACTGAGCCAGATTAATTGAGCAGAGCAGAAACAGCAGTGTGTGTATTACCAAAAGCACTGTGGGCGTGTTGGAGCTGCTCAGTATGGCATTTGAGTCAGTGTTATAATGTTTGGTTTGTGTTTTTGCCTCTAGTGAAACATATGTCTCCAGTAACTCCACACCACTACACTGTTCAAAAGAAAAAGAAAAGTAAAAGCAGCAGAGTCGGAGGAAAGAGGAGAGGCCGCTGCGTGTATCAGGGAGAGAGTGTGGTTATCATTATGGAGGGATTGAGGATGTATGTAGAGATCAAAGAACGAAGGATCAATGAAAAAAGACTGAATCAGATGGTAGGGATTGGAGGGAGGAGGGGTCGAGGGTGCTGCCGTACGGGCGGAGGAGGTAAAAGGCATTTTTATATATGAGCTACGGAGAATGTCAGCAAACCTGTCAGCACCTGTCACATCTGAAGACGCAGCGGTAAATTCAGGGTCAGGAAAACCTCAGGATGGTTCAGGCAACTGTTGGTGCCCGGCTGTGGTTTTTGTATCCTGACAGCTTAAGTTGAGATAATTGTATGGGTTTTTTTCTTCCAGTTTTGAATCATCGTGTAGAATCTCCAGACACTATCGCGCGACAATCTCTTATGAGTTCACTTGGCAGCAACTGATTCGGACATTTGCATCCTCGCAGCACAGCATCTCTAGATAATATCAGGCGATTAGAGGCCAGTCCACTGTCTGGAGGCAGCTGGAGTTAGGGGACAAAGGAAGGAGAAATCGATGAAGAAATGGAGGAATCAGGTAGTGGGAAACATGGGAAAGACATGTGGCAGCAGAGCGGGGAGGGGGGGGGGGCTGGGCTGGAAGTAGAACACACAGGAAGACACAAGAGTTGGGAGAAGGGAGGGGGGGTTAAAGAAATGCAGGGACTGGGTAGAGAAGCTGCGAAAAAAGGGATGAGGGGATCAGGAATGAAATTAGATAAAGAGCAGAATGAAGAAAAATTATCTAAATGGAAAAGAGGAATGATGAATGAATGGGAGGGATCAGGGAAGGCGCGATGGAGGGAAAAGGCGGAGGGATCAAGGAAGAACTGGAGAGAGAGGGCGGAGGGATGCAGAAACAGTACGGTATGAATCAGGTGGGAGGAAATAGTAGTAGCTATCAGGCATGACAGGGAGTTATCAGAGAGGGGACCAGGAAAGAGTCAATCAATGAAGAGAGAGAGGACTCAGGAACACGGGGAAAGGGTTGAGGTGCAGCAGGAGGAAAGAGAGGATAATGGAGATGTTTGGAAGGAGAAATGAAGTACTAATGTGAGGGGTCTAAGAACATGGGGGGGGGGGCTGGAAGACCTGGGTGATATGGGAAGAGAGGAGGAGCGATCAAAAGAGTAAGCCCAGGATGGAGGAAGACGGGACTGAAGAAGGGATGATGCAGGGTGGGAGGGGAGGAGTGGAACTGATGGAAAGCAGAGGAGGATGACAGGAGACTCACAGCTTCTGGGTTCTCTTCCACTGAGGAGATTGATGGAGGCTGGTTTTATCTAAACTGTGCTGGTTCATTAGAGGATTAGTGAGTGATAACTTGGAGCTATCTGAGATTGAAAAATACGCTCTCACCGGCAACCCACAGCCGCATAGATAAGTGCACACACACAGTCTATTGATTACACATATGGACAGCGCTCATTCCATGTTATTCAAAATTCGTTTTGACCTCATCCTCCACCTTTCTACATCCCTTTCGTTCCCTCTCCCATTAACGTCGTTGATTGTGCGGCAGTCGCCATCACACACACGAGATTGTGGGTTATTGCATTACAGTAGGTGGCAACTGAGGCAGAACACCAGGAATCTGGGCCAGGTGGGCGTCAGTGATAAGAGCAGACTGGGATACAGGCAGGACCCTATGGTGGCTCCCATAGGTCGCAGGTGAAAGACGAGCAGACGGAGGAGGCAGACACGAGCAACGGGAGGAGAAGGGGAGGTGAGGAAGACATGTGCCGATGTGAGATTAAACAGCTGCCGGCAGATGGCTGCGGGACACGGCTGAGCGAGCGCCCGAACGACAGGTTTAGCCAGCACCCCGGGGTGAGGACGAGAGAGTGGGCGAAGCGTCCAGGAGGAGGAAGACAACATTAAAATAAAGGATGAAGAGCAACACGAGAAAAAAAAAAAATACAGAAGCAAACAGGCTCAGACAGACAGGAGGAGTGACTCAGACAGGTCCAGAGGTGAGGCAAAAGAATGATTACAAAAACTGAGAATCAGACAGCAACGGGATGCGAGCGAGGTAGTGAGGGATAAAATAAGGAGAAAGGACGAGAAACTGCGACGGGGAGAACGCTCGCCAGAGATGAAGATACTTGGGAGGACGGCGGGAACTGAAAGATGGCAGACCCCAAGATAACTTCTGTGTTCCTTCCGGGATATTTATGTTGTGAGTTGGCAAGAAAGCAGGTATGATTTAGAGCCCATCTGGATGCGATTCAACGGCACCTGCCCGCAGGAGAAAGGCTGGAGACACACAGCAGCGCAGCGGACGCGTTCACGCATACGCAACCAAACACGCCGCGACATCGTTTACACCACTTTACGCAGCCATTTCCCCCATTTGGGTCGACTCCAGCTTGTTGGATATGAAATTAAATAATCACATTCAGGCTGATACCGGCTTTTAAGATAATGTAGCAGGCTGGTGATCGTTAACACACCGATGAGGCAAACAAGGAGTTTTTTAAGGTCGAACGAGGGACTCTTCTTGATTACCATCGTCTGCGATGTGACCTCAGCGGAGTTTAGCTTGTGTATAACGCGCTGAAGATAATATTGAGGGCCATCACAGAAAGAAGTGGAGATTACGTAGAACCATGAAGGACGAAACCAGGCAGACGACAACACTATTAACAATATTTATGTCAACGGTGTATTAAACTTTGTGTTTGAAAGGTTTGTTTGCCCTTAGGTCAACTTCCTGTCCTCACTGATGGACGTCATAGTATCAAACCTCCAGACAGTGACAGCTTTTCTCCCCTTTCCATATGAAATAGCCTCAACCATTAGCAATTTAATCCCCGTGCATGATAATGGCCCCTCGGGAAAGTCCCATTTCCTGAGCTGTGAAGTGGCTGATGCCTGTTCATGTGCTTTGAAGTGAAAATGGGGGAAGCCATGGATGCTGTGAACAAAATGTGTTTGTTTAGAGGATTTAAACACCTGGACACCTAACACAGAGCATAAATAAAAAGGATCAGGTGTGTAAATGTCTGCATGTTATAGTGACGTTAAGCTTCAGGGAGACATGGACATAATTACAATCAGTGACACATTCTTGGAAGAAGCTACTATTAAGAGCTGCTTGCAAAGTTCAGAACAATAACTATTTTTTGTTGTTATAACCCACATTCACAATTTGTGAATTGCTTCTCCCATAAGGAGACGTCCTCTGTCCTCAACCCTCGACAAGACTCAAACTACCAACAGGAACCAGAGAGCGAGCCATATCTGAAGGTTGATGAGAATGAAGATAGTGTCATTTATCAATGTTTAACATATTTGTACAGAGGGAAATGTCTGACAGAGATGAAGGGAGCAGTCCAGCTGTACAGATGATCCATGATCAGCTGCAGCCAGTACCAAGGTCAAGAGCTGCAACCGGCACCATCCCCATCCACTTAAGTCGAGTCGCGTGTTAAACATTTTTGCGTCGACTCAACTGAGATTCAGTTCTCCATTATAGCGGCGCCACATGAAACAGCATTCAAACCTGGGGAGGACTGTTCCATTTGTTTCGTCTCTTTGAAACGAGGAGCTTGTTAGATCGGCTTGGTTTAGCACCAGCTGTTATTAAAGCATGTGAACATGTGCCGAGTCATGAGCAGCTTCCACACTCACTGCTGTGTTTGTCCCGCATTAGGAGCGAGGCGGTCCAGCGAGCGCTGCTTATTTTCCTGGGTCCAGTGGTGACGGACACTAATTACACTGTCAAAAGCCTCAACGAGGGGCCGCCCTGTGATCTGCATCCCAACACGCTGAAACATAATGGAGTCATGGAATAACGTCTAAGTCGCCACCGGTGGAGATGGCTGATTGAGCTGATTAAGTGGCCGCTTGAAGTAACAGACCATTGCTCGTACCTGACCAATCAAATTACAGCGCTGACCTCGCCACATTTGTACGAAATTGGAGAACATAAGTGGGATTATTGTATGAGAGCATTCGCATTTTTCTTTTAATTACATTTCTGACAGCACTTGTACTTAAACTGAATTTTCGTCTCTTGGGGTGCTCAGTATAAAGGGCTGCATTTCCAAAACCTGCTTATCTGACATGGATGAAAACACCCATAACTTAAAGCTTCAACTTTACTCTTTCATTTCAGATCCACTTTTCTGAAATCTCTCTTCCCCAATACAGATGGATACACAGCTTGGAAGCACACACTCCTCTTCTGAGGCACCTGTAATCTCCAGTAACTGCCATTTACTACATAGACGTACTTCTGTAGAAGCCATAAAACACACACACACACACACTCAGAGCCCTGCCCCACGCGTGCATGGATACACACTCAGTCAGATTGTATCCAGGACCATCGATCATAAACACGAGCACTCATTTGTTGCGAAGTCTTGTTTCAGCGCTCTCTCTCTCTCTCTCACTTTTCACTTTCTCTCTCTCTCTCTCTCTCTCTCTCTCTCTCTCTCTCTGTATTGACCTCTGTGTTTGAGCTGCCTCCATAAAGCAGAGCCGAGCGGAACAGTAGATAAATCCTGAGGCTGAGCACTGGCGCAGCGGAAACATCAAGACGATCTGATATTCACATGCACAACATCTAACACATAAACACTATTTACGAGCTCCGAGGACGCACGGAACCGCCGATGGAGAGAGAAAGTTACCACAAGACACTGGGCGGAAAGAGATCTGAAAACGAGCGGATTGAAGGAACCTGATGGGTGAATGATGCGAGGAGACAATAAATGAGAGCTGGAGGGCGGGCTGACACAAAAAGAAAAGAGGAGACGGAGAAATAAAGCGTAAAAAAAAGTGTGATAGAGAGATGGAGAAGAGGATGTGATCAATTTCCCTCCCTCATTGCCCTTCACAGCAGAGGACAGAGCGTTCTCCAGATAGAGCAAAGCAGCTTCCTGCCGCACTTATCTAATGCCAAGTCACACTAGAGAGTGGAGCAATATTTCACTGTAATTCAGGTCAGCTGCATGCATATCTCACATCTGTGCGGGGACGTGGTCAAGCAACACTTTGAGACTTGAGGACGTTTTACACCTGGAAGTCCGGAAACATGGTCCTACTGTTGATTTACTGTCTTCACTTCCCGCCCAAACTATCCCTGATAAAACCTTTCACCGTTCAGTTCAGGGTTTCGGTCCCTCGGTCGTTCACACCCTGCCCACAGCACAACTCCCACCACTCTGGACTGAATGACAAACAGCAGAAAAACACAAATCACTACCATGTCTTTATTTCTAACAGCCACACTTGGCCAAAAATCAAATCCCTCCAATCTGGGAAGCTTGTGCTCATTGAGCTGAACTGATGTTGCGTTTTCAACACTGCATTGACTGAGAAATACAAATGGTGTGTTGCCGGGGCTGTGGCAGGAGGAAACTGCACAGAAATGAGAGGAATCAATAATTTCTGAATCACCTCAGGCTGAGAAAACCGGGCAGTGAATATATAATTTGGGGATTTAGGAAAAGGGAATATACAAGCCTTATATAATCTTAGGTAACACAGCAGGTGGCCGGGGTTTCTGGGGAACTGGACGAGCACGAGGAAGTGTCAGGTGAGGTTTTTGCACTGTTTATTTTTTATGTCACGTCAGAAGAGTGGAGTGGAACTGAGGCGTTCAGCTGGAATGATCCTTTTCAGGGAGGACAGCTGAGTGAAAAAGGTTGGATGGAGATATCTTTCTCCTGGTAGCTCAGCGGTGATGACTGCCGGGGAGATTTGTCAGGTATAAAATGGAACTGAGGGATGAGGGAATCTCTCTGCTCTGGTGGAGATTCTACAGAGGAACAGGTGGAAATCTACGTCTTAAAAATGGAGCCTGTTGTTTAAACTGTTTCTATACATCATGCTATGGCGTAATGTTGAGAATATAACACAAGGAAGAAAAGTTTTTCAGATATTCTTGTAGCCCTCTGATGGCGTCCTGTTGACAGATGTCCTTAAGAGCGGAACATTCACACCTCTGTCCGTGGCAGGACGCCATGCAGGACTATCATTGGCCGTCAATAAACAAATCAATCACAAGCCTAAATTCCCCAAACAGCTCCGTTGTGTTTAATGCATTTCATATATTTCTCGTTTGGACCAAATGTTGAACACTCCAGCGACAATTCTCCTGCTAGCAATAAAAACTAATTTCCATGAGAGATGAGGCATGAAAATTAAAATGTCATGCTTTGAATTTTTTTTGGCAATTTTTTCCCTTCAAGTGAACAAGTAGTTGGGTTTTACACGCAAGTCCACTGGGAGACATGGGGCGTCCTCTCATGCAGCCAGTGGTGTACATGGTTATACAGTTATGGATAAGTGGATAACCGGTTATCCCGTTGCTCATTGTTCGTTTGGCAGCAGACACAAAGCAAAGCTTATGACTCAGCAGAGCAATCCTTGTGTTGGACGTTCCAGCGGCAGCCCCTCCCAGACTTTGTTTTAACAGTGCTAATTTTCAAAATGGCACTGTATACAGTCGCTGCATTCATTGGCAGCCGTGTCGGCTCTGGTTAAACTAAGCCTGTCAGGCCAGTCTGTCCATTCCGTGTCCGTCTCAATCAGACCGTCGTGACTGGAGCCGCACTGTGGCGCGGGCTGGACGTGCCAAGGCTTTCACAGCAGTGGCGCCGCTCTGCCAATCTCAGCGTGCATGTGCATCTGTCGTCGGAACGGCGGGTGCGGGAACTGTTCATGTGTATGTACGCCACTTTGGTATTCATGCCCTGTCCTCCATTTGTTGTGCAAAATTGCGTTGTTCTGGTTCCACGTCGGTGAAATGATGAATTTGTAGCAGACGGAAAAAAAAAAAAAAAAGCTTTCCTGCACTGTATGAATTTTGGCTGCTTCTGCTGTTGTAGCACAACAAGCAAAAAAATACACAACAGCATCTAATGAGGTTGTTAAGGCAAATGTGCGTAATTACACCAGTGGATGCGGAACGGCATCAGCATTCACTTGGATTTGTTTCTCACTGATTAATTCCAATTCAATATTTTTGGTTTATGGTCCATTGTTGTTCCCTCGGCCAAGAAGGTTGTTATGTTTTGTTTTGGCTGTTTGTAGGATTAAACAAAAAACTATTGGACGAAACTTGGTGGAACAATATATTACAAGAGTGAACACATGAAATATTTGTGTCAGTTCCAGGATTTTTATTTACTGTCCTAAACATTGTGAGATTCTCAATATTTGTGTTTGTATCTCAGAATAATTCATAGATCTTGGTAAAAAAAAAAAAAAAAAGAAAGAAAAAAAAAGAAAAGAATCAGGCACAGTTGAGGGACTGATATTTATGAGTGTGTGCACCTCGGTGCATATCCAGCTAAAAATCTGGATCTGGTGAATTTAAATGTGGTTTTGTACAGGGACTGTTTGGCAGCTTTGCCTGCTACTCGCCCTGAGTGCCATGCTAACGCTGTCTGTCTGCAGTTTGGTTCTTTTAGCTGTTTTATCAGATCTTTCTTGCTGAAAACCCCAGACACTGTTGAGAACGAGGCAGCTGAGGGGGAAGTGTCGACAAACCCTCCCAAAAAACAAGTTAAAAATGCTGGAATACTCGGTTCAGCTGAGAGGCTACAACAACCTCTAGGTTTTTATTGTTGATGTTGAAACTATTGGGAAGAGCTTTACGTTTTACATCCATTTATGTCAAATTACATTCAACATATTTAATTGTAGAGATTCCACAGCATCTGATTCGGTCTGCATGTACAGCCATACAGCCATCGGACATAAACAAACAGCAGCCAGTGACTGCGCTGGAAATAGGTCACATAGTTTAACAGGCAGCAGGTCCCTTGTAATTCCTTGCTGGCACTTAAAGGATGAGATATTGATCGCAGCACACGCAACATATTTTCTTGCTTTACGTAAAACCCCGTGTGATTGACAGGCCCAGGACCTGCGGCTGTCCGTGCCATTGACTGCAGCTTTCATCAGGCAGCCATCGGGTTAACCCCTGCTTTCAAATCAGCGCCGGCCGCATCTCCGAGAGCCTTTATTAACAGTGGATATTTTCCAAAACCTAATAATATTGCTGGTTTTCTCTGTATGCTGCACCGGAGATTGCAGAAACCTAAGTGATTAGTTTTGCGACGGCACAAATCTCTCCCAGGTAGACTGTCGGCAGAGAGAGCAGGAAGTCCTCTGGAGGGAAGCACGCGGTCCTCCAGCTATTTAATTATGAGGGCGGCAGGCAGACCCCTGGGTGCATGGCTTCATTCTCCCACAACAGTGGCTCGCTAACAAACTGCGCTGAGTGCCTTTGATTGATCCGAAGCCATTTGAGGTGGCCGTGAACAGACAAAGGCAGCGGCAGAAGAGAGGGCAGGGGGGGGCGGGAAAGGATGGAGAGACCACGAGGGCAGTGAGGTTGGGAGGAGAGGAATGGCAGTGGCAGGAGGGATGGAGGGAAGAAAGATGAAAGGAAGAGGAAGGGGACAGGGAGAGGGATGTCAGCAGGGGAGGGGAGCAGCAGAGGCGGGGAGGGGCGAATGAGGGATGAAGGAGAGCAAGGCATGGATAGATGGCTGGAGGAATGGGCAGCAAAAGAGAGGAGTTGGGGAGGTGGCGGGGGGGGGGGGTTCCTGGGGGGGGGGGGGGGGGGGGGGGGGGGTTCCTGGCACAGCATTTTCCTGCACACACAAGGCAACATGCGCGTGGACCCAGGAGACGCACTTGCACACAAAAACACACTTTTGTGACGCTGTTGTTCGGCCTCCCTCGCTATCGGGGGAGCAGAGATGTGGACGTATTTGCATAAGTGGGTATTATGCTTTGAGCCGGTGGACAGTAGCGATGGTTTAAGTAGATCAGATAGAGCTTTCATTCTGCCTTTCTCTCCCTCCCTTACCCCGGCTACCACAGACAAACTCTCCATTTATTCCTTACTCCCCCCCTTTTTTTTTTCCCCTCCTGCTCTTTCACTCAGGACAGACCCCCCCCCCCCCTCTCCACACTCAGGACAGAACCCCCCCCCCCCTCTCCACCTCATCACCCCAACGGACATCCATCGTCCATATTTGTTGTGCTGACTTCCCCCTCCCTCCAACTTTTCTCCACCTTATCTGCTTTACTTAACTCCAAATACGAGAACTTTTTCAATTATCCATGACGCCACCTCCGAGGGTGAGGGGACGGGAGGCCTGGCGTTGGCAGGATAAAGAGTCCGCAGAGAGAAGAAGGAGAAGGGGTGGGGTGGGGGTGGGGGTAGAAACTGAGGCGGCGGTGGGGGGGTGAGAAGTTGAGGGAGCGATTCCGCAGTGACTCAGTTCCAACAAGTTATTTTTCATTTTTATGGCTTCAATCAAGTGTCCTTGAAGCCTAAATATACTAGACTGTGCTCTCTTATCCGGGCTGGACGGCTTGGATACCTTTAAGTTTAATACCTGTGCTCCCCATTGTGAGCCCACACTTTAATGACTGCCGCTCTGATGCTGTCACTTTTTATCAAACAGCGTCTTGTCCTGGCTTCTCTCTGGCACAAATACAAAAACACACATTTCCTCCCACCCCGCCCCCCTCCCCGGTCCCTCCTACACCTTTTCATCTCTCTTCCACACACACTCTATCTTTCCCTTGGCATGAGACCCTGCAGTTTGTCACACTCTGTGCAGTAGAGGATATAAGATACAGCTTTAAATGTCTCAGTCCACTTTCACACACTGTGCCTCAGACCGCCGTCTGGATCAACAGACAAAAAGATGCGGGCCGAACCGAGGAGGTGGTCTTAGCCCAGGTCAAATTAACCACGATTTGAAAAAAAGTGTGTATTAGTCATGATAAAAAGATGGTTACAAGTTCTCTGAGTCAATCACATCCCCTTTATACACACTGAAAACCCAAAGAGCAAAAAAAAACATGAATAATGTTGTAATAATGAGCTAATTGCGATTAAGAAATCTATAATTGATGTTTTATGTCCAACAGCTCAGGGTCAAAAACATGTCTAGAAAAGTTTTTTGAGATAATGTTGGTGACCAGAGGTCTTGAATGGTTGTATTTCTCCTGAATTAATCTCTCTAATGGCCAAAAGTCTATTTGATCCAAAAACAGCTTAAAAGTTGGAGGAGATTTATTTTGCCAAAGTAAAAGTATAACATTTATTGTAATCAATAATCTGCATTTTTTTTTCCTCAGGTAAATGGAGACCAAGTGGTGAATTTAATACATATAAATAAGAGTTTAAGTCAAATTCTCTCTCCAAAACAGATTTGGCAAAAGATTGAATGGAACTTTACAACAGGTCTCTCTGGCAGAGGCATAAATGTTCCTTATGTTTTACATCTCAAGGAGGTGAATTATCTTTAGAGATGTGTGTTTGTGTGTGTGAGAGCAACAGAGCGAGAGAGAGAGAGAGAGAACATGCTGAAGGAACCTTGTCTGTGAACCCTCGCTTCTGAAAGTCACCTGTCGCCTCTGTGCTTGTTCCCGGACAGTTACAGAGTTATGAGAGTGTAATTCCATCTGCCAGCCTCTAACTCACTGCGGTGCACCTCAGTGCGTGCGCGCGTGCACGTGGATGAGCGTGCACGCGCACCGGGACAGCCCCCTGTTCCTTCAGCCATTCCAATTCCTCATCCTATTTCCATTTCATTATGTTCAAGACCTGTCTGACCTGTCCGCTCCCTGTGTCTCCATCGCTTCTCCTCTTCCTCCCCTTTCCTCATGCCTTTCTCTTCCTCTTTTTTTTTCCTCACTTCTTTTGTCCTCTACGTCTTACTCCATCCCTCTACTTCATTTATGTTTTACCTCTCTCCTCCCTTATCGCTTTCCTTCCCGCTCTTTTCCTCCCACTCATTTCCTAACTGTGTGGGAATTGCTGGTCAGAAGCACGGAGCCCAGAGCTTGTAATACCCTGACCGGAGTTATTTAGCTGCGCCGTGACAGGCGGGAAAATGAAATCGCCACTTGGCGATGTCGGCACGTGTTTTTCTTTTCGTTACCCTTTACTGTTTCTCCTTCCCATTTACGGGCCCCTGTTGCAGGGCTGTTTTGAGTCGGCTGCCACCTTCTCAGTGGCTTGTAAAAGCTGCCAGACGTTCACTTAGGCAGAAATTCCATCGCGGATGTGGGACTGATGAATGATGTTGTCAAACGCAGTTATGTTTGGTATGAATAACAGAAAACACAAAACTAAAGCTTTCATTTTTTTTGTATGCAACATATAAAATAGTGCTTTCAGAGAGAGTCAGATGGCTGCTTGTGGCTGATCAATTCAAAATCAATTAATCAATTTATTATCATTAAAAGCCACCTTGAGGATGGTTGTTGTATGAAATCCAAACTTCTATCCAAATAATTCGAATTAATGAGAAAAAAAATTAACATAAATGTCCATATTCCATTTCTAATGTTCATATATCTACACAGATGCTAATATATAGATGTATTCTACATAATTAGATTCGTTTTTCTGCTTCATTTAAACTTGCAGTGAATTATGGAAACAGAGAATTGGGCTTTTTGGACGTTTTACTCCACTAAATCTCCTTTATTTAATCTGTTGTTTTAACCGACTGTAGATTTTCTTCTCTAACGGACTTGCGCTTCCTTTTGAGAGGTGCCTTCTCTCCCTGAAATGATGTGTACATCACATCTATGGACAGGGAGCCTGTTTGATTTAAGACTGAACGTCGACTTTGTTTTTGCACAAAGCAGAAAAAGATTAATCAAACAAAAAATGTGAAGCGTGGATATAATCTGTGATGTGGAAAAACATGTGCTCAGTATAACACTGCAGGAATTGCATGAATAAAAGCACTTAGCAAAAACCTGATTAGGGGAAGCTGACATTAGTCGGCATAACTGGTCAAGGGCAAAAAAAAAAAAAAAAAAAAACATGTAAAAGCGCTCCAGGACATTTTAAACTGCAGAATTACTGAGGCACAGTTACTGTGTTTCTGTGGGTGTTCTCGGAGCGCTTCAGAAATGGCTCTGCCGTGCAAAGTGTAAATAACGATAATGAATTCATTTGTTCATTCATGAAATCAGGAACATCTGTGTGGCGTGCACGGAAAACACAGCGCTATTAGTGGACGGTTCGTAATGTCGTCGAGTTGCTGCCACCGGTGTTTTTGTGAAGTAGGCTGTCTAATGAGGACGCTCAGCGTCTGTGCAATCAATGCACGACTTAATGTGATTTGTCATCGGTTATTTGATTAATATTTGTCAAACACCGAAGACAACCACTCGGCAGAACACAAACTCTCAGCTGGGCACTAACAGCCCTTATTAGTGCGAGAGGCGGGATTGATACAGGCACAATGTTCAAGCCGAACTAACTTATAAAAAATGTGAAATGAACATGCACAGTGCAATTTTGCTTTTTAATTAAAACAATTATATTTGACTATAGGCGGGACTCAAATGTGTAATTGGCTGTTGGGCCGGGAACCGGGAGTATATGTGTTCTGAGATGTTTTATTCTGTAAATATGAGGACAACGTGACACTAAAATGGAAAACAAGTTTACTCCAAATTACAACACAAACTCCCAGATGTGCACCAATCTCCAGGTAATTCCAGGAGATTATCCAGAGAGGCTGGATGTGAGAACACAAAGCAGTTGGCACAAAATTCCACATAATGTCCGAGCGAGCCCAGAGAAAGGCCAGAGATTATCCTGAAGATTCAACCAGGTGAGCAGGTGGAAAACATTTCTGAGATGCAATCAACACAAAACTTAAAAAAAACAAATACATCAGGAGGAGGAAGACGTGCAGAAGACGTTAAATTGGGGAGACAACAAGCTTCTGTGACAAGGCTGTAGGTGGGGCTTGTGTCAAGCTGAGTTCTGCCGGCTGGTGTCAGATCAGCCATTAAAGCTTTCTGTGCCACAGCTCTGTCGTTTTGTCCACGCTCCACTCTCGTGTGTGACGCCATGTCAACTTCTTCACGTGAATCATCCGACCCGGCCACCTCACCTCTCGAGCAGGAAAATGGAGGATTACATTCCTTGCAGCTCCGTGTTTTGTGCCCGAATAGAAACTGCGGCTGAGGTTCCCGTTCCAGATTCCCCATATTTCTGTGAAAACATTTCACACCCTGTGAAAGGAGCTCCTGCTGCCATAAAACTCTGATGTGGATTGATTCGCTCATGCTTCAGTAAAGAAGTAGATGTAGTAGCCTAGAGGTCGGAGAGGCAGGTTTTGGATTCGATGGCCGATGCTGGGGAAATGTTTGGAGACTGTATTACAAGGTGCGTTTTTAAGCGAAGGGGAGGCCTGGTGTGACAGAGCCAAACCCTGAATGTGAGGTGAGTGAATATGACAAACCTCCGGCATGGTCGGTCCACACTCCCTGGGAAGAAATTGCAGTCGGAAAAAGGAAACTTTTCTGAAATATCTCTTTACTCCTCTCCAGAAAACCTGGAAATCATTTACTTTTCCTCCCGCCTGAGCACCACATTCCCATCTGCATGATTTTTTTCATTTCTTTCCCCGGGCCCAGCTGAGGTGACAGATCGGTCCCAGGGAGAGGACGCGCTCGCTGTCTGATGCTCAGGAAGGGAAGACGTGTGATGTCCTGATCCGTAAATGTCATTTTATCTCTCGGCTGTATCTCTCAAAAATTCATTCTCCCTCTATCTGTCTTAAGGGTATAGTTTTACACACTTTCTGCGGCGTACTTCATTTTTTTTTTTTTTTTTCCCTTCCTCATCCTTCAGAGCTCGCGTTTGCCTCTGAGACACACATGTACCTGCCAATGACAGTCCCTCCTCTCCCTTCGCTGCTCCCCTCTCTCTCTCTCTCTCTCTTTTTTGCTCTTAGTGTCTCTTAAGTACAGGAACACACCTGCCAAAGACATTGATTTCGCCCTCACGCACACACGCACTGACCTACGAGGGCCACAAAGGAACTTTTTCCCTTTGAGCAGCCTCCCTGCAAATGTCAGGTGGGTTATTGAAGAAGGAGAAGAAGGAGTGGGAAGGGGGGTGGGGGGGAGGGGGGGGGGGTGGT
>JAFBJW010000233.1:430957-517896 GCA_016785235.1 Pseudorhombus dupliciocellatus
GGGGGGGGGAGTGGTACTGTCTGTCGAGGTAGCATGGGGGAGTGAGCGAGAGATGCACACATCAGGCACGAGGAGGATTTCACTTTTGCGTGAAATCACATTATCAGACTGGCGCAGGGTGTAACCCCAGGGGGGGGGGGGGGGGGGGGGGGGGGGGTGAGCAACAGGAGGGAAACTGTTCGAGACACTGTGGGCATTCAGATCCTCGCTGGAAAACCTCAAACGCGTCGAAAGGCAGAGATGTTTTTCCCCGATTCATTTTTACTCGATAGTCTTGCTTTCTGGGAATCGCACTATTTAAGTGGCTCATTTGGACGAGGATGTGGTCCAGCCAACGGGATTGGGTGTCAATTTCACGCTTACTTTGTCTTGTACACCAACCTAAGCTTCAAAGAAATGTCTTCGATAGAAAGAGGAGCGTATAATCGCCGGCATAATGTGCGCTCACACGTGCCCGTGCGTGCTGCACACAGCGTCGTCATAATCCCCCCCCACCCCACCCTTGCTTTAACGTGCGGATGCACACTTATAGGCGCGGGCACGCGCTTGCCGCGTGTGCGGCGCATTAGACATGGCGCTCGCGGCACATGCAACGTTTGGGTGGCGGAGATCGAGAGTTGTGTGGATGTTTTTAAGAAGCATCCACACACTCTATCAAACCTACCCTGCGAGTGCTGCGCATACATTCACACATTCCACTCTTTGCGATTTATTATTTTGTTATTCGTCATTTGGTTTGGGTGATATTAATAATTCATCGGCACTGGCAGCCCACAAATATCATCCCGGGAGATTAATATGAAATGTAGCCGTCCCACTTCCTCAGCAGCATGGCTCACCTGCGCCCGTCGTCTACCTGACACTGAGCAAGAAGCCTATTTGCTATGCAGGGAGCCCACTGACAGGCCCGGGACCTGAAGCTGAGTTAATTAAACATTAGGCATTAATCAAAATGAGATTGTTAATCTCGACACGATTATCTGTGATATTTTGTAAATTGCGTGCTTCTCCTTGAGCATAATGAGTGGAAGCGGACGCACCCGAGCTGACAGACGCACGCACGCAGAGAGGACGATTTGCACAGCCCAGCGTGTGTGTGTGTGTGTGGTCGGGGAGGTGGCGGTGGGGGAGGTTGGACGGGCCAGCTCTCATTGCCCTTTACATGTTTCAATCAACATCAATCAACACTTGGAATGCGGCGATTCATTTTAATTGAGAGTGAAACATGCGGCCGCAGAGGGAGGGAGACGAGAGAGGAGGACATTCACAGATCAGTGAATATTGCTTTCTATTCAGTTACAACGTTACGGGCTGAGATGTCAGCTTAGACCGCAGGAACCTGGCTGACCTATACACACTCCACACCTACACACACACACAGGCACTCACAAATCATACAGACACGGCTGCTCCCTCTAATTGAAAGATCATACATTTCAGGGGTGTTTGCCAACTAAGGAAATTAAGTTTGGCTCCTAAAACTCCCTGTACTTAGGAAGATCTGACGCATGCAATCTTTTATTATGAATCTAAATTGGAGGTGACTTTGTACCGTGTTAAACTCTGAGCTTGCATTTATGGAAAGATTATTGCATTCGCTTTTTCCTTTTTCTTTTTCTTTTCTTTTTTTTTTCCTTCAGCCCTTTTCTTTTCGGCTCTTCGGCTTTGAGGAGCAGAGCTGTAGTTATCGCTCGGTTTTGTCAAGAGACACACTGAAGTTTCTGGCTCCGAGGCGACTCCGGGTATTATCACTGGCTGACTTTGTTTCTGTCGCCTTTAAGCGTCCGCACGTGTCCACACAGATTGTTGATAAAGTGTCACGCACTCATGCAGACATCGTGGTTGTGCTGTCGCACGCATGGACGCCCAGGCAGACGCGAGACACGTTTCACACTCGGCTCCCCAGGAGTTACCATCTAATCCTTTTATTTGCCTCGCTCTGTGCGGGCCACCCTTGCGCCTTTGTTGATGATAATGCCAAGTTATTTTCTATAACTATGAGATGCCTCAATTATACCTCCTGGCTAGAAGCGCTAATGACAGATATGTGATTAGGACCTAGTGCAGAGATCTGGCCCATTTGTTTGATGCAGCAATTAATACAGAAACTGAAGTAATGGAGTTAGATTAGCCAGTTAATTTTTCCTCTCGCCCAAAGGGGGAGCATCCAAAATCCAACCAATGGTATAGTGATTACATTTGGACGTACATCGGGGGTCTTAAAATTCTGTTGGCTCAGAATCCAATGCATCGCGCCACAGCGTTCCCCAATGCAGCCGAGGCGTGTCTCGCTAAAAAGGAACCTGCTGGACTCTGCACAAAAGCCCATCAGAAAAGCTGCATTTTGAGCTAAATCAATTACACATCAGGAATGAATGGAGGCTGGAGTTTAGTCCACGTTCGCGGCTGGAACTTGGGCAGTAACCGTAACTGGAAATTAGAGCAATGCAATTTCGCTGATTGCATATGGGTTTAGTGATGTGCACTAAAACAAAATGTGCACTAAAATGAAAGTGATGAAGCAGCTCAATTATTTATCTGGCCAGAGGCACTTTTTTAGTTGATGGGTTCTATGTGAAAATCTGCTTTATTAACTTTATTAAATCAGTTTGTTTTGGCATCCATTTCCAAACGGTAGGTGTCAGGTAAAGTTTAGGTGTCCAGTTACAAGTAAGTGGTGCAAACCTAAGGCAACCCCTTGATTGTTAATGTTTCAGCTTTCTGCGATTAGGTAGTTCAAAAGTTTCTCTTTCCTAGACGCAGTATCCCAAGTTTAATTCCCATTGAACTACCGCGACCTCCAAGCTCGGCAGAGGACTTCCTACGTGAGCATAATGAAATGTTGTGTTTTGTGCCTGTTCTTGAAACTGTCAGTTTTCTGTGGAGGACAGTGTCTCTGCCATCTGTTTGGTACCCCTGGATCAAAACAGGCCCATGGATCATTATTGAGTTTCCCTCAGAGGATTCCTGTCCCTGACATGTGCATGAGTTAACAAAAATGCCAATGGACAGCGTTGGATAAAGGAACAGTAAAGGAGTATTGAATATTCTGTAAACAGATGCTTTTACGGTGTTCCGATCAATTGAGTTTTCTCCTCTTTGAGGATTCTTATGCTATCCACACCAGGATCCCAAGGATTTTTAAGCATTCCCACATGTCAACCTGTTCTCGTAGAGACATGATCAACACCATCAACCTTAAGGAGTCTGCATTTTAAAGGTTACATCTGAAGGAAGATAAAGCCGCAAACAATTAGACCTTTGTTTGCCAGATGTCTCATCAAACTGACTAATGGCACGTTCACAAAGTAAAAGGTGTTCGGGGGCTACGTTAAGTGCAAAGTTCTTTTCTGTCTAAGCTCCATCTTCCCCCTAGAGGACGTTAATTACACCACTTAAGAAAAAAAAGAGTGTTTATGTAATTGCTTCCTCAAGTGAGTAGCGTGACTACTTATTATCCTGTTGAACACGTCAGTTACTTTCACCATTTGTGCATTTCGATCATGCAAAACTCCAGTATGGCTTACTGTGAAAACCCTTAATGAGCAGGTAGGGATTCAGTGCTTTGCTTTTTGAAAGGGAGAATGAATAATGCACACGGAGCCGGGGTTGCATGAACTCGAGTTCTCTACTTTTGTTTATCTGATGTTTGTAACCACCGGGGCTACTGATTTTTCATGAGCACAACAGCGGGTCTAGCGCTTCTCTCTAAACATCACAGGGTTTACGGAAGCACTCCGCATGCAGGTGGACAATATTCCGCCGTGGTTTGACCCCGAGATCAACGTAAGCCGTGACTGAACCGCACTCCTCCGTCTGTGGGTGAATAATCAAACAACCGGCACGAACATAACTGTTAACTGTTATTCACCGAGGTGCACAGGACGGAATGTATTCCTCCTGAGACACGTTTACTGCCGTTTCCAATCTGCATTGACAGCTGCGGCGCTTTTGTTTATGTTTTGTAGTTTAGGCTCTGATGAAGAACACGGCGTGAGGGACGCGTCATCATAATTCAGCTGTTTACGGGGCAAACAGCTGGCAGTCAAGGTCACCGGTTCGAAACCGGGAAAACGTGGATGCGAAAACCAAACGCACTGTTGTCCTGGCCGTTATGAATGTCCACTGGGCTGTCCTTGAGCAAGGCACTTAATCCTGTGGACCTGCGGTTGACAAGGTGAGGATGTGCTGGGTAGCTGAACAGCTATGACTGTGATTCAATGCTATTTGGCGCACTGCGTTAAAAGAACATGCATGCTCAGCATGGAAAGTGAATCATCCCCTGATAAATAAAGGTTTAAATATAGAAATTACATTAGTGGTAACATGAGCAAAAAAAATGTCTACATCTGTATCTTGAATTAGGGCCACTGCAGGCACCGTAAATAACCCTGAAAGTTATTCATTAGGATAACATTAGCACAGTTAAATCACCGTTTATAGGAAGACTGAGCTAATGACAGGCCCAGATGCCCAAAATTTATCTGGGCATGGGCCTTATGTTTGCCCATGTGTCTCGACGGGGAACGGCAGTAAATGAGAGGCCTGTCTTCAAGAGAAATTCGGGTTTTATACAACCTGAGTTCATCATAAAGTTTTTAGTGAAGGAAAACTCCAGCCAAGTATATTTATAAAGCACATGCAAATCCACCAGAGCTGGTCTGCACACCAGTGAAAGGGTAAAACTGAAAAAGTGTAATTATCTCAGAGGTTTTTGGCTAAAGAGGCTGGGAAGTAAAGGAGTGAGATCTGGGAGGGGGCAGAGCGGAGGAGATACATCGACTTGAGTGGGAGACCATGTGTAGATAAGTACAGGTGAGCTGCTGTCGTTCTTCTTAATAAAGTGCCAGGTCAGTCAAACAAAGACTAATTGTAATGCGATCACATTTTAAACAGTGTAACCTCCGAGTTGGGCTGCTGCAGTCTGTGCAGTGGCTCAGCTGCTCCATGCAGACAGGGAATATTAGCCCTCATTAAAAGTGCACTCCACAAAATAACAGGGTCCAGACAGTCCGGGTCCGGCGCCTGATTTTGGACCTCTCATCCTTCTCCATCAGTCTCCACTGTTGCAGTGTCACTGTGTTTGGATCGCAGCCGTTATTCTGGAGAGTGTGATGGTGTAACGGGCCGAAATGAAACTAGCCCCAAAAATATGACCCAAAGTGTAATAAAGCGTGATGTTTGATGAAGGTTCCTGCTGTGGTTTATCAGTATCAGGGGTTCCCGTTGCAGTCTTGCTGCGTCCATCTGTTTCTATCTGCAGCTGCATCCGTGCCCTTGTCCCCACTTCTCCAATACAGAGCTCATGTCTTTTAAAATTACTTTTTCACAGCCATTTTCTCAGGTCTTTTTTTTCCTGAAAACAAAAAAAAAACTAAGTTGCCACTGAGAACAAATCAGAACGCGATACCCCTGAGAGCAGGTGGGGGAGTTTGGGGGACGACAGCAAGGGCATTTTACCATGGGATGTTGTTTTTCTGGAAATTGCTCTATTCACCTGGTAAACAGAGCAATTTTCGAAGCAAAAGGTATTTTTGATGACTCACGTTTATAATAATACTAAACACAAATGTGCCTCATTTTAAATCCTGGAAACATGTGTAATTTTCTCTTACTCATTTCTGCCGCGGCTAATTTGGCAGGTTCAGCGATGCATATTTGATCAGCAGAATCGGGCCGAGACCACACAACATTCTCATCTGTGCCCCAAATCAAGTCAACCCCAAATGGGCCCTCAATCGCCTGCAAATCACAGACACATCAGAGCGGCGCTCCTGGCGAGAACACGCTGCTGTTTGTCAAACATATTACCCGAGATTGGAGTCTAATAGTCCTTTTTTTCCCTCCCCTTGCTTCTTCTGTCTCCGTCACTTGTTCCCAAATTTCCCCTCTTCGCTAATTAGCTCCTTTATGCTCTCTCGCACTTCAAATCGCTCACTCTCCTCGGCGCTTATTCATCTCCCCCGTCTGCGCTCCCCCCCTGCCTCTCCATTTGTCCGTCATCTCTCAGTTATAGAGATGGATGGAAGGAAATATCAAGGAGTCTGGGAGGGGAGCTCGGCCGATAGGCTGAATCGCGGCAGGTCATTTACTCACCGCCAAGTCCATCCATCCTGGAGCCACCACCACCTCACACACACTCATGCAAACACACTGCCCCTAAATTACTTCCATCTCTCCAGGTATTATTTCACTCCTGGGAAGTCGGAGTTTCAGTATTCAACACAACCAGAACAAAAAGGATCATTTCCATTAGGAACAGTCATCCAAGCTCCGCATACACTTCCCAAAACAAACACAAAAAATGCACACGCACCCTCAGACTAAGAAATATCGTGCATACTCAGACATGCACCCGATGCCCCAAGCTCTAGGCACCTCATTACCGGCATTGCGTGCTTTCACCGCTGGGGTGCTGTGAATAAATTTGTCCCTCACGAAAGTTTTTTGCCGTCTGCAGCTGTTTTCCCTTGGGTTGACTTTTAATGACATCAGGCCCCTCTCACCGTTATCAACTGATATCTTTCTCTCGGTAACAAAATAATGTCGCCATCTCACCGGTCCAGCTGCCTGTTGGTCAAATTACAACCCAGCAAGAGGCAATTTTCCACGCCAACAGTCCTGACATCAGACCGGAATACCCAAAACAGCTTATTTTACCTCCAATCTGACGGTATGATTACTGCAAATGCACGATGCCACCTCCAGCAGGTTAGCAAGTCAGCGAGGGGGGGAAGCTAAAGCCGGTCGTGGACGGGGAGAGAGATTTATGGTCCAGAGAATGGTGGTGATGGAAACCCGGCGGAAGGTGTTCGAGGAGGAGCAGGCACACGTTGCCTCTCCGCCGTACAGTATTTGTTATTGACAGATGTGCGGCATAATCAGAATACAGCATGCTACTGTAGAGCCGATGGATGAGTCGGGGGAGAAAATGTGATTACAGTGGCAATCATAACTCAGATTAGCCTTCCTTTGTACCTCTCGGCACAGCTCAAAACGGGAATCAATCACCATCACATTCCCTGCGCCGCCTCGGATCGCACACAGGGCCGCACCGAAAGGACAAATATTATTCTCTGCGACGGAGAAAACAACATTGTCTATGGAGCAAGGACAACAATCGCTCTCTTTAATAAATAACAGCGGCTTTTATGATCATAAATAGTGAGTGGGCCGGGGGCTGTTTGTAGGGGGAGGATGATACATGAATCCATTCAGCATATTCCTGCTATGGGCTTGTATCTCTGAAACTGAGGGGATCAAAGCGGCTCCTGACAAAAGAGGCGCCGATGCAGCGTGCTGAGATGACAGCCTTCACCAGTGCTAGCAGTGCACTCAGCACTTACATCGGCTGACTAGAGACCTGACTAACCAGACCAGAACTGCACATTCAGTCCCCCTGCTGCTTCCTCTATCTGATAATTATTGATGACATCAGGACATTCTGGGGCCGCGGAGGCTCATTAAATCACAAGTCAACTGATAATAAGAGTGAACACACGGCGCTGGATTTCTCCATTTACTCAACACCGCAGACTTGTATTTGCATACTTTGATATGCACGCCCATTTTAGCTATTCCCTTTGGATTGCCACTAGATTAAACTGTGCGACTTGCAGTCACGTAGCAAAAACTTCTTCATGGTTATGTAAAAAGCCTAAAGCACTTGGCTGGTTTCAGCATGTGATCAGTCTGTCAGAGGTTCTGTGTGTGTGTGTTTGAGTGGCAGTCATCTTGTTGCGTCGGTTCCACTAAAGCTTGCAATGCTCCGGGGAGAAATGCTGATGTGCTCTGAGTCTTGAGCATTCAAATTAATTTGGAGCCATGCTGAGAACAATATTCCATCAAATGGTTTGTAAATCACTCAGATGCGAACGCACACAAATGGCACGCACTTAAATACTGAATATACACATACATTAGCCTGGACTTGCACAACCGCACACAAGCCCCTCCACCCCTCGCTCGTGGTTTAATGCCAATGTGCAAAGTGACCGAGCCTCATTGTCTCACTCTCCCCTTTTTCTCATCCACAATCGTCCCCATAAACTCGAAGCCTGGAGGACAAAAGGAGTCGGGCCCATCAGGACTTTTACGATTCTCCCGGGACGACGATTGGTGTTTTTATGATGTTACTGTCGAGCCCACCCCTGCCCCCTGCTCTCCCCCTGCAGCGCCACCGCGGACCTAACAAGATCCTGATGTTTAATGGACTCCGCGCCCTCATACCTCCGGCGGTTGTCGCGCTGTCCCTGCTGCGAGCAGCCGGAGCAACAGGCGAGCGGTTCCGTTGAATCAAACTTAATTCAAAACGCACTTTACACCTTCCATCTGCAGCTCCTTCGTGCTCGCCCATAGGACGCAGGCTCTCTCTCGCTTCGACTTTTTCTGCTCAATCACTCTATGGGAGATTGTCGGCGTAATTGGATGGAGTCAAGGTATTTGCATATGTAATTCAGCAGCGACAATCAGAGAGACGTGGCCCCAATCTCCATCAACTGTTAGCTGTGAAACAAGATTTAGCTCCTTTCAGTCTGCGGCCGGTCCTGTGGTGGAGTCTAATAGTGTGTATCTTGCAGCTTATCACTGTTTCTCTGAGCCAACAGGCTGTTGTGCTTAGATAACCATAGTCATTTGCTGTGTTAAGTGGCTGATGGCTTCAGTTGTGCTCCGCGTGCACTCACCAGCTTGTGGCACCATTTCATGCAAGCGCAGGCTCGCGAGTGTAATCTGCTGCCCCTGCCTGTGCGCACGCTGCAGCTCAGTGCGCGTGCGTGCGCCTGTGCTGCATGTATGTGTAACTTCGCCAGCCGTTTTATCCCAGCGAGCTTAGTTCCAGTCCCCGGCAGCATGGCTGAGCGAGATTAAAGTCACCCATATTACACTTAGCGCCAGGAGACATAAGGAAATTAGAAGAAAATTAAACAATGCAATTTGCATACAATTGCACAACAGCGCGGCAAAACGGCTCGGCTCGCCACCGTCTGGTCATCTGCGGACCGGCTGCTCAGCGTGGCCTCATCAACCGTGCAAACTAACTTTAGCTGGCCTTATTCAATCATGGATGTTTACTCGAACCGAGGAAAAAAGTCCAGAAAAAGGAAAAAAAAATCAAGACACATTCAACAGTTTCTTTATCCATTATGTATGAGCCAAGCTAGCGAATGACGCCGCTCGCTCGTTCTTTACTCGGAAAATGGGAAAGTAGTTCGGCACTGAGGGTTAAATCAAATTGCAGAGGCTGTATTTAGATTATTTAACATGTGAGCCTACGTCTGCTGCGACATTTTAGTCTGACATTCAGGCTACGAAAACCGTTTTCATCTCAGGTGTTTGAAATATAAGACCTGCACCCTGCTGAGAAAATCGTCCTCAATACACAAACGCGTCCCTATCTCCGTCTCTCTTGCTCCTCTTCGCTTCGCTCACACATTCAGATGCGATCCGCCACCTTTTAGCGCCTTTCACAAAAATACGGATATTAAACCGCGTATCAATTTCTTTTCCAGCTTTCATCTCAAATATACACTATATCTCCCCCTCCCTCCTTGCTCTCTGTGTGTCTCCTTTCCTATCTGGACTCCCATCCTTCCTACACAGCAGCCAACTCACCTGGTGACAGTGCTGGTGAAATATTAATGTGTTCAGTGAAGTGTTGTTGCTTGGAGCGCTGCCCTGACCACAAGCTTTGTTTCTGGACAGAGGAGGAAGCTAAGTAGTCATTCAGAGAGGCCCAGGCAGAGGTCCACACTGCCGGATGTAACCGTGAGGACAACTAAGAACCGGCCCCTCGCTCTCTCTCAGCTGGCACTGGGGGGACGATGCAAATGATTCATGACTGCAATATTAAGCCCGTCCGGGGCTGCGGCGAGACTTCGCAGTAAGTCCAGCTGCAGCGAGTTAAAGAGATCCCTCGCCTGGAGCTGTGGAGGAGAAGCACACCCAGTTTTTCGGCGCCTCCGCTCTCATCTTCGCCTCTTTAGCCTCCATCAGCCTCTCAGACCTTCCAGCTCACCCTCACACATACGCTGTTTCCCACTTCCTCGCCTGCTTCCTCCAACTTTTAATAAGTTCTGAAACTGCAGGTGCTGCCATTTCTTCCGTGCAGCTTTTTCTTTCACGTGCATTTTGGCACCACTCCTTCCAAACACTGATGCCTTTCTCACAGAGGCCTAAATTAGGAATGAGCTCAGTAACTGGGAGCTGCTGCCTCCTGTTCGGATTCAACACACTCCTGTCAGTTTGCTTACACCACATTGCCCAAAGATCCCTTTGGGTTTACGCTCAAGTATTCACACCACAGTGCTTTTGTTCTATATCTGTGCTCCCAGTCGGTGCCTGTGTGTGCAGGGGTATTGATGTCTACTGCATGTATGTCTGCTGTCTGTGTGCGTGGGGTTCACTGCACGTATCTGTGGACAGGTAGGATTTTTTTTTTTTTTTTTTTTTTTTTTTGAAGGGAAATTCTTTGGCCCAGTGCATCAAAGAGCAGACTGGAGAAAAGAGGAGCAGAGGCAGAGGTTCAGTTCGTGGCTCCTAATTTGCAGATGTATGAGTCGGGATATGGATTTTATACTTTATACCGGAATAATGCTGACATTCCTTTTAGCTGTGCTTGTCTTGCATCCAAGGTTCTGAGTCTTTTTAACCTTGCGCTCGCAGATAAAGCTTATACCTGAGAATAGAAAAAAAAGATGATAGCGTGTACACACACACACACAAACGTACACATGCAGTCAGAGGAGGCCCTTACAGGTGGAAAATGCATAGCTACTTAAAGGAAAAAAAATATATTCATTGTGTTATAACCAACCCTGGAAAAGCCCTTGTGCTGCCGCCTGTGAGTGTTGGATGGATGTAGCAGAGCTGGACTTAAGACTTCACCATAGCTGGCGGGATCAAGCCTGCTTGTGTCTAGCTGGTCCCTGCACACCGCAGACTTCAACAAAACAACAGAAAAGAGAAAATAAGAGACATGCCTTTATGTCTCAGAGAAGAAAATGCCAATACTCTGATCCTTCCAGCTCCAGTCAGTTTTTCTTATCTTGTATACACTGTGACATAACAGTAAATACACTTCCCGAAATTCTCTAGAAATCAAAACTCTGCACCATTTCCCTCATTTTTGCTAGGAAGTGACATTTTACATTTTCAATGGTAAAAACAAAATGCCAAATCAAAGTTGGAGCTACTCCAAAGCAAAGAGCGTCTGAAACAGACCCACTCTGACGCAGACGGCCCCGATGGACGTGGGGATCTGTCGCATGCATTCGCCCACGAGTGCTCAGACATATGCATATATTACACACACACTTTAAATACAGTGAGGCTGCCAGTTTATATTTAATGCAACCTGGATTAAGCTTTTGTGACGACTGGAAGGGATTTCATTGTTATGGATGCAGTGCAGTACTTTAAGACGCTTCATGTGGGATTTGGTCACGGATTGATTGAAGATTGTTGCGGCTGCTCTCCAGGTCGTCATCGGCGTCCTTAAGTGTGTATGTGTGTAAGCGAAGAGTAATGACTCAGGGACAGACATGACAGGCTGGCTCTCTGTAGGGTTGCTGGCTTATTACGTCGCTGTATCAGTGGCCAGCTCAAGCAGAGTTCATTGAGCAGACGGGTCAAACACAGTTCACCACAGAAGTTTTCATTCAACTTCTGTCATTTTTTATTGGCCGCAAAAAAAGAATTGAGAGAGAGATAGTCGGCTTTAGTTGAAGCTCAGCCCAAAGTACAGCCCAGTTTTTAAACACTGCAAACGGCTGCATTTACAGAAATGAACATATGAATGATACTGCGTGAGAACCTGTGGGCGAGGGGCAGTGTTTTGGGGCCGGAAGCCTTTTTAGTTTGAGCACAGACATGGCAAGTAAACAGTCCTTAAGCAAAAGAGATGAGGCACATTGACCATGAACAATGTTGCGTTGCATATACTTTCCGTATTTTCTTCTGTGTTTTTAACTTTTCCTCAGTTTTATTTATATAAAACTGTCGGTATAGGAGGAACAGTATTTCATTTTTGAACATACGCAAGCACAAAATGAATACAGACGTCTTGAATCTTGAAATGCGTGGCCTAGCTGCTATTTAATTGACCTGAATGTATTTGCAGAGAGTTGTTCGGGTTAGGTTCTCCACTGCTGCAGCTCTTATTACCAGCCACTGTCTGAAATGCTGGCGTATAGCTCCTGTCTCTTTAAGATAAAGCCAGGCCCACTCTGATTGGTCGATCACTTCCACCTATGTCGTAAATGTCAACCTCTGCTCTGGCTTTACCGGGCTTTGTAAGGAGCTGTGCCAGATGAGCCGCAAGGTGAACATTATGGAAATTTGAAAGTAGCGTTCAGAATGCCGACGAGACATTTCAGCATTTTTAGGAGCAGAGAGGATTTCCCTTTACCACGACTGAATGGGTTAACTTTGCAGACCCTTTTAGGTACAAACAAAACCTGCAGCGCACAAGCAGAAAGCACAATTAAATCTACAAAATATGTTCTCTCAAGACCAAGGTGCTTACGAGTTTGAGAGACAAGCTGTTACGTCAATCCGCCACCGCCTCTAAGCTGCACAGCTTTAGGCCAGGCTTAAAACACTCTGTAGCCTCGTCACAGCGTTCCATAATAAAGCTTTAAGACTTCACTGTTGCACATCACCAACATCTACAGGACGTGTTTTCTGGCCAAAAAAAGCAAACTTCAACTTTATTGACGGATGACTCCCTTTGGTGCCAGAGCCTTCTGTATTGGCACCGTCATTGCGTCAACAAAGTGTCCTCATTAAAATGGTTGAGGCTGCATTTTTTAGATTCATGGCATTGTCTGTTTGAATACACTCTCAACAACAGACAAGTAAGCAAACATGGTGTCTTTTCAAGTCCAACAGCAGCTCGGCAAAGTTGACTCTGGCCCTGCTCAATAGCAACGTAAAGAAAACACCTAATTAGAAGCTAAGCTGTTGGCTGATCCACTTGAGAGACATTTGCAAATATATGTATTCCAACATCTACAAAATATTTATTTGTAATTAGAGCAGTGCAAAACAAAGGTAGAGAAACAGGTATGTAGCCTCCATTGTTGGGGAATTTGCGACGTCAGCTCTGAGTTTTTGAATATCTGCAATTTCTCATTGGTAAGAGTCTAAGAGTTCCAAAGTCAAAACTTTAAACCTTTAAAGGAAAATATTATTTTGCCCAATATCTGCATTAGCACGGACAGATTGTGAATCAACACATCCAACTGATCCCTAGTTCAAGTAATTTCACAGAGCTTTAAGTTTGTGTTTACTTAGAAACTCCTTATTATCTGCTGTTGTTTCATGTTATTATGAATGCCCTACACTTTGAGCAAAACTTTTTAAGGCATTACTGCACATCACATTTGTACCTAAGCGTGGCAGAAAGTGCTCCCCCGGGAGTTACTGCTCTAATATATCACTGGAATTAATTGTGCCGAAAGATTCCAATGCAGGCAAGAAGTGACTGCTGTTGTAATAGGCAATAACTCTGGCGATGGGCTTTTTCTAAGTTTCATTGGGTCCACTTTGGTGCTTGTCACGTTTGATTGCTCGCAGAATTTTTTGAGAAGCCTCCTCCATTCCAATCAGCGCCTCATCTTATGGGCAGAAACTGGTGTCTTTCAGGAAAAGGCTCATATCGCCTTTATCTCCTCTGAATCACACCAGGACTCCTACACCTGCCTCCTCCATTCATGCTAATTTGGAGTTGAATCACAACGTCCCTAATGCCCCTGCTCGGCTCTTCTTAATATTACCTTCACGTCCCCGCTCTTGAAATAATTCTACTGTTGTGCTCCGTTTGAGTCGCTCACGATAAGAGGCCGAGCTAAACACTCGAATGTAAATGAAACTGTAGAGGAATCTATTTAAGTTGGGCAAGTTATAGTTGTAATTGTTAGAGGAAGAGAAATAACGGTGGCAGAAAACAGCTGACACAGCTGTGGGACGCGCCACAGACGATCATTGTTACAATTAAATTGACAATGATATATTTAACAAGAAGCGTTCCGGTTTGCGACCAAGCTATATTCAGTGTGAAGCATAATTTAGAGGGTCTCTGCAACACAGACATTCGTCTTGTCTCCTTTAAGCAGCCCTCTCGCGCTCTCTGTGCGTCCTTTACTGGGTGACATATACAGCCATACGTTAACATGAAGTCAGGGATACATGGCACGGACAGATTATAACCAGACAAAGTGAGCGCATATATATATAGCTTTACATATAATTCCTCCAGGTGCCTCGGGGCTCAGTTTTCATCTTCTATCATCATGTGAGTCACTCTCTGAATCCTTTTGACAAAATATGCATGACATTATCTTTATTCTTGATGGCAATGTGCTGAATAAGGCTCACGCGTCGCAGGCGCCTCTTTCCCCTTTGCCTCGCTTCCATCCGCTGCCGTCTTGCCGCCAACCCCTCCTTCCTCCCACTGACGCCACCTTTCTGGCCCCCCCATCGAGTTCAAACGAAGAGGCCTATCTCCGCTCGTCCCGGCGCACGCACACACACCTCGTCTCTCGCAGGAAGAGAAACACACACGCCGCATTAATTCATCCGTGTCCCTGCAGGTCCCAGCTCTCTTTAGGGACTGGAGGAGTTTCAACACAGGGTCGGTGTGTTTACTTTGTTGTCTCAGGAGGGATATTCCCATTTGAACTGCAGTGAGTGAGTGTGGTCTGCTCTTGGGTTTAGATGTCTCATCTTCACACACACACACAGGTTGGCGTTGTTTTGTTTGTTGCATGCATTTACAGTACAGATGTAATGAAGTATTTTACGTGTGCGTCTGCATGTATATGCACTCGTAAATGGGTGAATACCGGGAGTTGTTTACAACCACAGAATGTGGCACTAAAGCTTTCATCTCACTTCAATGAGGCTGAGCCACTCAAAGCAAATCTTAAGTTATGTTAAGCTTAACTTTGAGCTGTCGGTATAAAAGCAGGTTAGCCCCCCCCCCCACTCTTCCCGCCCAACCAACCTTGCCTTGAGCACTGCAGGATGAAAAATGGATAGAAACCCCCAGAGGAAGGAGGGGGAAGGTCCATCTGTGAGCTGCATTCAAGGACAACAGTGTTATCCATTTTGGAACAGTATGAAACAAGCCAGTGTTTTCAGTGGGGTTTGGAAATGCGGGCATCTGGATGAACTGTGGATGCCACTGTTGTCTTGCCAAGCCAACTGTGATGCTGCAGATTAGACGCGAATCATTGACTCCTTGTTTGTATCAGCGCGACTTTCCTCATTCGGGGTGAGAGATAATGAACAAATGTGACTGATTATTTCTGATCAGTGTTGTGGTGAATTACTGCAGCAGCCGGGATTGTTTTTGCAGCACACTGGTGCTCATAAAAGCTGCGTTTAATGTGATTTCAAGTTATTCACCCCCGAGGTGTTTGGGTCTGGCGATATCTATTAATCTCTGTTTTGATCTTGTTTTCCCTTCTCTCCTCTTCTTTACTTTTTGGTCTCCACTGTCTTTTTTTTTTTTTTACTCCTGCACCCCTCACTTTCTTCTCCCTTTGCTTTATCTTTACTTTTTGTTCTTTCAACTCTTCCACCTCCTCGCTCCTGTCCTCTCTGATAGAACCCGTTCCACCTGCAGATGTCAGCCCGAGTGCCTCCGTCAACCCTGGGCAGCCTGCTGCTGGCGGTCCTGCAGGGCGGAGAGGAAGACAGAGACAGAGGACGTCGGGGGGAAGGGAGCTGGGGAGGAGCAGCTGTGATCTGCCCTGGTTGGGAGGAAGGGGGCGACGGGCTGCTCTCTCACCTCCAGAGGCACAGCGGTTCCACCTGGCATTTGTGGGACATCATCAACCTGACCCGCATCACAGGAGGAGGGGATAGGAGAGGGGAGGCGAGCGAGGAGAGGAGGGAGGATCAGATGGAGGAAGAGGCTTTGAAGATTCTCTCTGCTCGTTTCCTGCGCTCCCCGTCCCCTATCTCCTCGGTTCTCCTGCTGGGCTCCGACCCCGAGTGTCTTTCCTCTGCCTTGCGGGCCGCTCAGCGCCTTGCTTCGTCACTACCAGCACTGCAGTGGATCATGGGATACCCCTTGTCTCCAGATTCGTTGCACACTCTGGGAGGCCCCCTCGGACTGCTAGCCTACGGGGAGGTCGGCCGCAAGCCAATCAGTTTCTACATCCGGGACGCTTTGCAGCTGATTGGCAGAGCAGTCACTGCGGCCACCATGGTGAGACCGGACTTAGCACTGATCCAGAACATGGTGAACTGTTATGATATAGCAAACCGCCATGAAGCGCCCTCTTCAGGGCAATATCTAACCAGGTAAACACACTGATACACACACACGCACATGTCGTATTATGATGAGCAACTCATATGTGAGGCACCTAAGAAGATCGTTTGGCATCTGTTTGTGCCCACAGCAGCAGTATCCCCATCAGGAAAGCGTCCCTGCTACAGGATGTCAAACAATGTGCATTCTGATGCTTGTGGCAGTGAGAGTGGGGTCAGTTCCAGGCAACTACCCTGCGGCTGCCAGACATTTGTCCAAGGAAACTTTGAGAGAGTGGATGATTGAGAAACTTTCCCCCAAAAATTTTACATATCGCTCCAGGCTACGGATTAGCTGTGGCGCAGTCCGGGCAAGATGGGGGCGTAACTAGAGTGTGCATCACTTGCAGCTTCCAGTCTGGCCTCCAATTGCTTTTTTTAAATGACTCGCGGGCACTTTAAATATGTGGTCAGAATGGTCTCCACATTTAAATCACCAAATGATACATGAAATAAACACTGACCAGCATTTAAGCGCCTCTGGTCACACTTTGCAGATTTCATAAGAGGCTGTTTGCTCCACTTATGGCAGCGGGCACTCAGGCTGCTGCCCTTGCCTGTCCTCTGCGCAGAGTAGTAACGTCTGAACAGCGCTGTTGGGGGTGGGGGGCGGGGGGTCTTTACAGCATACAAATGATGCTTTAGAGTTTAATCTGCTTCCATTTGCCGTTGTTTCAATCCCTGTAACTTTTCAGAGGCCTCTCGCTCACACAGTGTTCTGTCAAGGTGCAGTCTGTGATAACGTGCACACGGAGGAAAAGGCAATTTGAGATACATCCTGAGCCAAAAATATTTTCAATTAAAAAGGATGTTAAATGTTCACATTTATAGCCAGCAAAAACCCATCTCCTTACCATGTGGCAGATAATCACTACATCCAGATTTTTATAGTTATCCCCTTAATATGTCTGATTTTTATTCAAGATCCATTCATTATTCTCTGTGAAATCAACATGTTGGAAAACGCTCTATCTTGCTTTGTTAAAGTCAGAGGAAGGAACCTTCCTGGATCCACACTTCCGATCCAGATCAGCAAACAAATCCAGACTAAACCTTGGCCAAGGTAACTGTGCACGTTGACAGTGAAAGAAGAAAAAAGTACATCCTGACATGTGCAGCAAAAGCTCAGATTTGTACTCTGTGGCCTCTATTAAAGCTAAATGTGTCAGAATCTGATTGATGCTTTAAATCGATATTTCTTTTATACCAGCTGACAAGGATCATTTTCAAATATTGCGCTGGCTAAAACAGCATGCACTTCGGCTTCTGTGGTCATGCGGCTCCGCTGGGTGAAGGATTTCTGCTTTGACATGGGCCCCACAGCAAATATTGAACACACGCGGCGCCTGCCAGCTGAGAGTGATCATTAGCAACACCCACATAATCACGAGCTGGATTCGTACAGTGTTTCCTCTTGCTGTTAAGTTGAACTCTAGGATGCCAGAATCATTTGGCATGGATGGCCAGAGGCTAAAATCAGCAGTGGGAGTTGTGTTGCAAAGCAATATTATTGGACATTCGCTGTTAAGGAGGAAAAAAAACTTCTGG
The DNA here is from genome assembly GCA_016785235.1 of Pseudorhombus dupliciocellatus. Taxonomy (NCBI): domain Eukaryota; kingdom Metazoa; phylum Chordata; class Actinopteri; order Pleuronectiformes; family Paralichthyidae; genus Pseudorhombus; species Pseudorhombus dupliciocellatus. Next base: position 448,826 of record JAFBJW010000233.1, read on the forward strand.
GGTTTAATGTGATTAAATTGCTCATTGTGAGCCACGCTAGCAATGTGGCTTAATGGATGCCAGCAATTCTCAGGCTGACCACTACTTCCAGACTGAAATATTTTAACAACCATTAGATGAATTGACTTTAAATTGTGTGCAAACATGATTGTTTCCAAGAGGATGTAGACTGCTCTGTGTCTCTGTCCTCTGGTGCCACCACAGATGGGACATTTACAGCTTTTTAAACCTGCACCACTCCAACAATAAAACAGCCTACTACTAGTTCTAATACAACCTGAGAAGGAACCATCTCAATAAGTACTTGCTGCAGATTGTAAAAACGCCTAACTAGCCTTAATTTGTAATGTAAAACACAAGCATCAGGGACGCCGAGATTCCATCAGGGAACTAGAGAAAATCAGCCTTCCAATGGAGAGTCAATTAAAAGTCAATCAAGACTATCAGAACTTTCCATTATGGAGTCCTGCATATGCAGTGTCAGTGACCTTTGTTCATGGCCTTTGAGGGACAGATAAAGGAGGTCGTTCCACCGCACTATTCAAACAGGTCCAGTCGTACGTCTTTGCCCTCTGGTGTTCTCCCTGATTCTTATCCCTCCACTGCGTCGGGCGGACATGCCCCTGCTCCAGAGAATCCTAACAAAGCTGAAGGAAGTGAGAGAGTTCCACGTGGAAGAGGCAATTAACAGCTCAATGCCTAAGGGAGAGAGCCAGGGAGGCGGGGAGGGAGTGAGGATGTCTGCAGATACAAGCCAGAGAGGAAGGTATGAGACAGTACGGGAGCACGAACATAAAATTCACAGTGTTACATTTCAAAGAGCTGGCGCAATGAGGATATATGAGGAACTCGCCGGTTTTTATGAAGTCAAAATGTCCAGGATGAAAAAAATAAATCCCAGCGTGCGTATTCTGAAAAATACAGTATATCAGAGAGTAGCCAAAGGAAAACACACAGATGAAAGACAGAGGATGTCGGAAAAAAATAGAAAAGGAACTTGTGTGGAAAAGGATGTAAGCGAAGGACAGAAAAAGTTAGAGGGGGCTGAAGATGGAATGCAGCTGTTATCAGAGTGAGATGTGTCAGTCACTGCCCACCTCGCTCATCACTGATTCCACATCCCCTGACAAGGCTTGGATCCCCGAAACAAGAAAAGCTTTGCGTCATCCCACGCCAGACACGGACGCAAGTAAACTTTCCTTCTAACTGAAGGAGATGGAGCGATAAGTGAGGGAGACACGTGCCCGGGACTCTCTTATGGAGCCATCATTTACCCGCCACTCCGCTGATGCTCACTGTGCAGGCTGGAGCCAGGTATTAGTGAGCGGAAGCCATCGCTCTCTTTACACCGCTGGCTGACTGATCAACCTGCTCTGACGTCCACGCTCATTTTTTTTTAAAACGCTGCCTCTAGCCTGACGCATCACAACAAACCACAGAACCCGTATGGCTGAGGGTTGGTGGTGCATATGAATTTCCAGTCGTTTTGTGTTTTTGTTTTTTTTTTTTTCCTCTGTGTTATCTCACCTCCCATCACGTTTTTCTCTGTGGGAGTGAATCCAAAAATGGCTCAAAGGAAGCTTTGCACCTCTCTGCTCCCATCACAGATGTAAAGTGGAGCCCATGGTTAATGTTTTTATATACTAAGCTGTGGTGGCCAGCTGCAGCCACTACACTATGGTATATGAGTCTAGAGTGGGCTGGCTTGATGAATCTGCTGTCTTTGGGATATGATGATTCAGCCGTGCTATTACCATGAGTGATTTCAGCTGAAGGCAAGGCTAGCACTTCCACTTTATGGTCAGAGAGACAGAGGGAGCCGCTGATGAGGAAACATAAGTTAATGTGGGATGGAATGGGAACGACTTTCAGATCAGAGGCATTTTTTTAATCGGGTTCCTTCGAATGGTGGCGCGAGGAATAGGCTTGTAAATTAACACTGTGCTGTTCGAGTAAATCAAAACTGGAACAAAGCATGAGCAGAAACACACACACCCGCCTGGGTACGAGGTTAATGACTCTGATGATCAGTTTAGTCTTTTCATTTACCATCGCATATCTTCTTTTTAATGGAGAAAGTTCTCCAGCAGCCCTTACTATCTATTATCATCAATTCATACACACAAATTGGAGATGGGGCGGGGATACAAATACAGAGAGAAAGCTGCTTCTTTCCTCTCTCAGAAGGGCTACGGCTTGACCAACCTTTCCCATTAACAGGAAGGGAAACTTGCCATTTCTGCAGGCGCTGCACGGTTCAACACCCAACGAACGCAGTGATCCCTGCTGCCTTTAACATTTAAACAACCCCCAATGATTCACACTGACCTCCTGACAATCCCCCACCTATTGGGACGTGATCAAACAGTACTTGTCTGGTTCCATATTGAGAAGTCACCCGACAACGTCCACGTGATCAAATCGAGACGAGCACTAACAATCTTTGCCTGATTCAGGAGCCCGGGGCAGATTTATGTACGAACGGGGATTGCTCTCCCTAATATATTCCTGCCGTAAAGACCAATGCGGGTCACCAGGCAAGTGAGACGAATAGCAATGACTGTCTGTATGGACTCGCAGATAGGAGGAGATCCTCTCTGCACTGCATTAACTTTTAATTATGACTTTCTGGGAGATGCAATTATCCATCTGAGACCAGACTTGCTAAAGCTGCACAACCAGTCTGTACCAGTCTTTAACCTTTTCTCTTTTTCTTCATCTGGCTGATTTAGTGGGGTTATTTATTGCAGGCTACAATTCGAAACACCCCAACATTGATTTTGTATTATTTCCCCCCAGTTTTGCTTATGCGCTGTCCCTTTCTTTCTGTCCCTTGAGATTCCTCGCCAACACTTCCTTCACCGGAGCCACAGGCCTGATCCAGGTGGACCCTGGCCTTTCTCGGATCCTCTCCTCGCAGCTGTTCCATGTCTGGAGTCTGAAGAGGGGCGCCCTTGGACAGCCAGCCTGGGTTACTGTTGGCCAATGGACCAGAGGCCGACTGGAGTTAGAGGGAGGGATCCTTGGGTTAGTGGGAGGGTTCGGGGGTAGCCAAGGACAAGGTCTTGGGGCAGGGGTGAGGGGAGGTGACGGCCAGGGGGACGGCCACATTGGAGGACGCTGGAGGCCAGGACTGTCCATCGAGAGACACCGCCTTCGGGTGGTAACGCTGGTGGAACACCCATTTGTTTTCACACGGGAGGTGGATGAGGATGGATTGTGTCCTGCTGGTCAGCTCTGTCTGGACCCCAGAACCAACCGGTCTGACATAATCCACAGCCTCTTCAACCAGCTGCACAACCCAAATGCTTCAGCCACAGATTGGGAGGGCAATGGTGAGCTCTGTCTTAGCATTTGTCCTGAGAACTATAGTGGTGAAGTACTGCTCTGCCCTAGAACTACCTAATTTGAACTTGAAGAGTATGCATTAGTTTTTTTAAGTAATCTCTAAGCTTCTTGAATGTCTGTACTGATCCTCCTCAAGACTGAGGAGGATTTTAGTAAAAAGTAAAATCAATAAGTGAGCTGGGAATAGCGACATACCCAAGTCGACCGCATTAAAGCACAATATGTTTTTTTTTTAATTTCATGGGTTGAGGGATATTGCCAGGCCAACCATTGTTAGCAATACCAGATGGCAACATTAAACAAACATTATGAAGTATGCTATGCAATCATTTTCAGATGTTGAAGTCTGGGCTGACAACCTCAAGGAATCAAGGGATCTTAATGAATTAAAACAATTTCATGGTTGACAACTACAGAAACACCTGTATAGCCAAGCATAAGAATATTTTGCACTGAACTTAAACTGAAATTTAGACATCCGGTAAAAATGTAAGAAAACCCTGAGTACAATTCATCCGGGATCACAGCATCTGCAAGTAAATCATTTCAAGTTGGTTTGCTAATAGTTGTTGGCTCCAGCATCCTTCTCTCCTCGCAGGCTAATATCCACATGCCTGTGCTCAATGTGCTTATGCATTGCTCTGGTCAATTGGTCATGTTCCAGCTTATTCTGACTCAGCCTCCATAGAACTGTATTTTCATTTTTTATGTCAAAATCCTGCCAAACCATGCCGGCTTTATGAGATGTCATCTGTCCCCACGTTCCACTTTGCTGCTTTACAACGTCTGTGCATTAGCACAGGGAGAGGGGGGGGTGGTCCTTCTGCCAGGGCTGCAGCACTGGCTAGCGGCAGGTTGCAGCGCAACAGATGCAACAGTTAACCCGCTTTGGACCTTTTGTGAAATATAATCATCAGCCAGTTTTCCGGTACTGATTAGCTATGTTAATCATTTAGCTTCCTAATTGCACACATCTCTGACCTTAACCTGTTGGCCTGAATCAGCACTTGACAAAAAGTGTGATGTTTGCCAGAAGAGAATAGAAACAACAACAAGTCATAAAGAATTCCCTTTCAAAGGTTACATTTGTAATGTATTTATATTTTAATTTAATGTGGGTAAATGTCATGGGGTTATTGAAACAGCCTTAGTAGCCTTCCAATGAGAATCCAAACATGTTTCACATCATCATCACTCCTTTCCTTGTAGAACTACCAGAGGACCTGAGGAAGTGCTGCTACGGCTACTGCATCGACTTGTTAGAGAAACTGGCAGAAGACATGGGCTTCACCTTTGACCTTTATATCGTGGGTGACGGGAAATACGGGGCGTTGAGCGGTACAGGACGATGGACGGGCTTGGTCGGAGACCTGCTGGGAGGAACAGCTGACATGGCTGTGTCCTCTTTTTCCATCAATTCTGCGAGGAGCAGAGTCATCGATTTCACCTCGCCCTTCTACTCCACCAGCCTGGGCATCCTGGTACCGCTGCCTAAAGTCATCATTAGATTGTTTTTGCATTTTAATGTCGAAGACAGAGGGCATGTACTAAAAAAAACTGCATTGTGAGTCAGTGGTAGCGCTGCAGTCTTCAGCATTACTTTGATTTGTCAAGCTCTCGCCCCCTGGCAGACACCAGTAAGATTTGATGATATGATCTGCAACGACTTAATTTGTCCCTCATGCCCTGCTAACCCAGTCTTCTGCTAAGGAACAGGAGATCATTAGCTGGGGAATAATTACTTTAGTGAGTTTTCAGTGGGCATGTTAATTATGAAAGTTCAAAATGAGAGCTAGGTTGTATAATTAGTCGGCATTTTGAGGAGCCATCTTAGCAAAGAGTCCAAACATGCTGCAGTTCCGCTTTGATTTATTAACATCTCCCTCTGCGGCTGACAAACTGCAGTGCTTCCTATGATCGGGGTATACGGCTCCATTTCAAAATGAGAACCCCATCACTTGAGAAATATGTATTTTCCTTACAAGCTGATGAATCACTCCAAAATAAAAAAATAATCTTTGCAATTCTTTAAAAGCTATTTATACCTCGGAGTTTGTAAGCTATGTTTGCTGACAAGTTTTCTTTGTGATCTACCAGGTCCGGAGCCGGGACACTGCAGCTCCCATCGGAGCCTTCATGTGGCCTCTCCACTGGTCCATGTGGGTGGGCATCTTTGTCACGCTGCATCTCACCGCGCTCTTCCTCACCTTGTACGAGTGGAACAGCCCCTTTGGCATGACACCTCATGGCAGGAACAGGCTGCGGGTGTTCTCCTACTCCTCCGCCCTCAACCTCTGCTACGCCATACTGTTTGGACGCACTGTTGCAACCAAGGTAAGGTCTGTGATAAAGAAGGATCATGCAGCGGGGGGGGGGGGGGGGGGGGGGGGGGGGGGGAAGGAAAGGGGGGAAGGATCATGCAGCGGGGGGGGGGGCAGGGATTAGAAATGACAGGGAAAAGGTGGAGGGGGTGTGCTTTATTTGAAAGGCTACACAAACAATGAGAGCAACTGGAAAGTGGAAGCTAGGGGGGAAAGAGGCCTGGAGAAAGATGATAGAGATCGCCAGGGAGGGGAGAAGATGGATAGGAGAGAGGTTAAGAAGCCAGGCAGTGATGAAGTAGAGAGGCTCAGAGAGGATAATGCACATACAGGGAGAGAGAGGGGAAAGGGTAAGTGGGCTGACAGAGATTGAAGGAGTTACGGCAAGGATGATGGGGATGGATGAAGGTGGGGGAAAAAAAGAGGGCATGAGTAGAGGTCAACCCCCCAATATCGTCAGACACAAAGCTGAAAACAAGAAGGCAGGGGGAGGAGGGCAAACAGGGAAAGGAAGGTGAGGGTGCAAATCAAGAGGTGGGGCTCAAACTGAAGGCAACAGGGAGGCTGCCAGGAAGATGGCGAGATGGGGTTGAGAGGGTAAGTGGGTAAGAGGAGACAGGTAGAGCAATGGAGTTTAGGTGATGTGGAGGTGGTTGGACAGAGGACGATGTAAAGGGGAAAGGGCGAACAGGCAGGTGGGCAAAGTGTTAGTGGACAGAAATGACATCAGGACTAATGGACGTTAACTCAAAGGCCAATTAAATCTCCTTTATTACAAAAAATAAGGAAAAAAAAACCCTCCTCCAATGTCGTTTGTTTGTGTTAATATATTAAATATCACACTCATGAAATTACAACCATGTTCCCTTCTTTCTTCTTTTTTAAACAGAACGAATCTGTGCCAAAAGACATCACTCAGTGATTAGACAGACTTCTACCATAATTGAAAGGTCATAGGTTTGATCCCTGCGACTGGAGATGTGTCCATTTACCAGGTTGTGTTCATTTGCGGGAGTATGACCTGGAAAACATCCTTGAGCAACTCCCTGAACCTCTGTGCTGGGTCAGAGCCACACAGCGTGTGGTCAGAGTCAGCCATCACAGCAGTGGACCAGCAATTAAGAGCCGCGCATTTATCACAGGGTTCATTTAAAAAAGATTTAGGCCAGTTTTGAAGTATTGAAAATGAAAGTCAAATGGAAGGACTCGCCGACTGTTTTACAGACGGCCGTGTTTAGCTTTGGCTAACTGGCTTACGATTAACTGGGGTTATCGCTATTGTGCAGCAAGAGCTCGCAAAGAGACAACAACGGCATCCACAATAAAAACTCAATTCAGCAAAGGTAAATGGAAAATTCCGAGCACTAACAAGTATTCAAAAGCGATGCCAAGAATTTAATATGGCGTTTTCGGAACCAAGCAGCACTACAGTAGGTGAAAACACAGTCAATAAAATGACTGTAGATGAGAGACTAAACATTTGTTTATAATTACACATCCACCCGTATTATTATTATTATGGAAGCCAGGTCTGGATGCCATCAATGTCAAACTGTATAATTGTATTGGTTTCTATTTTGCCATTTTGGGAAAGAATACGACTGAAACGCAATGAATTGTCTCACAGAAGTATTGAATCTACGTCGTCACAAAACTCTGAAAGCAAATTGTTACTTTTTGTTGAATCAGTGTTGTCTTTCCACTGTGTCACAGACACAATTTAATTAAATCAACATTGATTCAGAATTCAAGAAAACTCAGTTTGCAGCTCGATTGTTTTAATTATAAATGGAAAGAATGATAGTGAAACGGCCTTTATCTACATGTTGGTTGATTCGTAAGCAAGACATTTTGTTCTCTGATGACTTTAGTAGACGGTAAACAGAGAAAGGAGTTTGAGACTGTTATTTTGGTTCAAGATCAGTTAAATGTGGCGAATATTTTAATTAGTCTCCCCCTTTAATCAAGTCACATATGAGAGTGTTTACTTGGACCCTGCGAAACGTGTCTTATTTTAAAACCGCTCAGCTAGAAACATTAATATGCAGCCAAGTTGCTGCTGATCTAACTCTGCCGGCAACAATTGTCATTGGAGCTCACAAAATGGATGTCCACAGCATAGAAATCGAGTTCCTGTTAAATACGGCTGCCTCTGTTATCACTGGAAAGTGTTTATCGGAGACAACATTGATCCGAGCAACAGTTACTGGGGAGAACAGGAACATTTTATTTCATGTGTGAGCACGATTCCTCTCAACACAGCACAAGTTGTAATTCTGCTTACCATCTGGAAAAAATGAAATCCCCTACGTTGGAAGCTTAAAGGCCCCCTGATCATTATCTTTCATTATTTTCAACTGAGCTGCAAAAACTATGTACATACATTTACAACTTCCCTTAGTTCACGTTTTCTCAAAAGTAGTACCGTGTCTGCCATCCGCCATTTCCAGCAAATTATACTAATAGCTTGATGTTCCCTGAACACCTTCTCATTCATGGGTTACAAACTTTTTTTGTATAGTTAATGTCTCATTAATCCTGAGCCCTTAAAAAAAAAAAACGAAAACTCGAAATCCATCTCATTCCTCTTGTTAAGTGGAATATAATTGGTGGGGTAAATAAATGAACAGTATTCAGGTGGATTCCTTCCCTGAGGCGAACAATTTCACGGGAAGACTTTTGGGATTGGGGCTCGCACACAGTCACACTTTGTTAGATTTCTCCTCTCCTCGTCTGTTTTGATTGACTCGATTACCCTCACTCTGGAGTTAAGTCAGGATTTTTAAGGTAGGAGATGAAGAGGACGTCGGGAGCCATAGGGCCATCACAACATTAATGTCAACACCTGAAATGATCAATTTTTACACCCTTGAATTGTTTTGTTGTGAGCGCCTGTCTTTCTTTGTTGGGTCTATTTTGTGTAATCTCACTCTTCCTCTGCGTTTGTGTCATCTTGACGGCATTTTTGTTTTGATCTCGGGTAATTTTAGATATTTAGTTATTCCTTTTCCGTTTGATCTGTTTAATGATTTCCATATGCTAATAAATACACAAAAACAAAACAAAGTAAAATAAAACAATCCTCTCCTGGGATACCTCTGTGCTCCACAGACTCCTAAATGTTGGACAGGCCGCTTCCTGATGAACCTGTGGGCCATCTTCTGCTTACTGGTGCTGTCCAGTTACACCGCCAACCTTGCTGCCGTCATGGTCGGGGAGAAGACCTTCGAGCAGGTCTCGGGAATCCACGACGACAAGGTTAGGCTGCATTGCAAGGACGCAAAGTTGCAACCGCATGCATGTCGGCACGCCGCGCACACCCACGTGCAGAGTTGCAGCGTCGCGAACACGTAAAACTAATCTCACACAAGGACAAGCTAATGAGTATAGAGCGGAATCATTTGTGAAGGATTATCACTTTCCATATCCCCAAAACCCTATGGGGAGTTCAGGGCTGCAGTGAGTTTGAATCCAGTCATGATATCTACACCCCACCCCCACTTTCTAATCAACTCTGTTGTCTGCCCCCTTCTCCTCCGCCTGTGCCTTCCTGTGTAACTCCCCCAGTTGCACCATCCCTCCATGGGCTTTCGTTTCGGCACGGTGAGGGAGAGCAGTGCCGAGGATTACATGAAGAAGAGTTTCCCGGAGATGCACGACTACATGAGACGCTACAACCAGCCCACCACCCCGGAAGGCGTACACATGTTGAAGTAAGATACAAGCACGGAGAAGACCTCACTGACACACACGTGTGATTAAAATGCAACCAGGACCTCAACGACCCAGTCGTGCCTCCATCTGCCGACTGTGGTCGTCTGCATTCTGGGCACTCGTCAGTCATGCATAATGTGAATAGCAATTGGGTCAACAGACAAGAGCAAACATCTTTACAGACATTAGAGGCTGTTGAGAAAACAACGTGTTCTCTCTAATTCGGCTGGTTCATTTCAAAGCTCCTTCACATGACAGATTTGGTCCTAATATCTCCGTCATAGCTTCCGCAAGCATCGCATCGATTGAGTGTCTGTGTAGAATCTCCAAAATGAAAAACATTAAAGGGCAACTTCCCCCCTAACTTTAGTCGAAGAGCCTCTCCCTGGAAATACCAGCGGAAAACCAGCAGCACACACTGTTGTAGCAGAAATGTTGTATTTAGTAGAAGCTTCTCCCCTCCGGACTCTCCTCAGAGCGAAGGACACAGTTTGTTGCGAACCACTGGCACAGGAGGCCGGTGCTGAGACAGCCGGGCTGTGTGAGGACAGTCCATGTCTGGGGACGTCTCTGATTAGGCACGGGCCCTAGAACATAATAATAATAGTGATTTCTTTTGATGAATTTGACAATAAATGTGATAATAAAACCATCATGAACATATTTAAGACAAAGAACTGTCAAATCATATAGTTTAAAGCTTTAAAAATGTCCATAAGCTTAGAGAGAGAGAGAGAGAGAGATTGTTTTCTTCTTCACGTCGCCGCTCTAAATCAAAGGGAGCATCTGATTTAGTGTAAGTTTGGCTCCACTCGTGAGCTTTTGCTTTGATTTCCCACTGCTGTCTCCTCACCCAGTCCTTGTGTGGTTTCGATGAAGATGCTGCTTGCGTCTGACAGAGATCCCAGAGATCCCTTTGTGAGCTGCATATATTTACACCCTGCACTGGCACCAGTTTTACCTCCTGCAGACACACTCTGGCACAAAGTGTAACCGAGGTGAAAACACATGACGGAGACGTTTTTGAAAAGTTGAGGGGGTGACTGAGGGTCAGGGGCAGATTAATGCAAGGAGCAGACGAGAACCAAAGAGACGGGGCTCGTTTATTTTTATAACATACTCAATTATGTAGGCGCTTTACATAATGCATGCAAAATTAAAAAGAGATACAGCAGAAGACATTAAGAAGAAAACACTTATTTAAGGGATTGGAACATTACAATTTTAAGAGAAACATGAAAGTATTTCGAGGTAAGTGAATAAGTTTTTGGAGAGCAGTCGCTCCCAGGCGACCTGAGATGCTCATGTACGAATCAGCTCAGTTTTAATCATATTCCAGACATGTTCACCTCAAACATATACCCTGGCTTTACAGTACCATGTACTCAATACTGCATTACACTGAAACATTGACGTGGTTTGATAACTGTCATTAACTGTCCTTAACTCCTCATCATGAAGTTGAAATACTCAAGCAAAGTAAAAGGTAACCCAAGCAGTACTTCGCACCACTGGAATGTGACGATATATGAAGAGCTACACATTCAGAAACTGCACCCCACCCCCCCAACAGCCAAGAAAACGCACTCTCTTTAAAACACACACCCACTGCCTCCACCACAGTGCACCAGCAGAGATGCTGAGATAGTGCATGTGCTGACTTAGTGATACAAGTAGGTAGATGCGCTTGTTCAGAGAAAGGCGATGAGAGCGGGCAAAAGATGAAGGCGGCGTTTGTTTGCAAGCGTGGCAAAGGCAGAAGTGGAAGTCACAGCGGTGCAGGGAAGCCGAGCGAGGGAGTAAAATACTATGTTGGCAGAACGACCAACCCCAGAGCTGCACACACACACACCTCATAGACAGAAAAAGGGTAGAACTCACAATGCTTCTCCTGAGAGCGCAGAGGGATACACATGCAGCTCAACACAATACATGGGCTCAGAGGAGATAATGCAAGCACATACCTATACACAGACAGCTACTCCTGCCTCACACACACACACACACACACAGGTCAGGACAAGGCATCAGATAACTTCCAACCTTCTTCAGTCCCTTAAGAGCTGCTCGTCCTCTCACTCTGCTCTGAGTCTCATATTTGACAGGTCCACACAGACTCGCTGCTTCAAGCAAAGACTTTGTAAAGTCAACATTTACATTCAGAGTGTCCTGAATCGTTAAAGTTTCAGATTAATGGGACTACTGCGGGTGTGTGCGCCTCAACCAACATGTGCATTTCCTCCATTTTAAATGGAACTGGTGTGTATTTGGATTTCTTGTCCCGTGGGTTGATGGAACACTACCTTTTCCTCTTTATCAGTCTGTTGGCGTGTATATGGTGTTTTAGAAAATCCATGGTGTTGTGCCTTGTAACTGAAACTTGTGATTAGTAGCCGAAGCTGCTCCCACAGGGACGGTCTATAATTAGGGGTCAGCCCGGGTCAATTGGATCGATATTAATGGAATAGCAGTGTCTACGGCAGTCTGTATAAAGGCTTATCAGTCGGCCGCAGAAGCTGCTGGTTTAGGTAATGATGTATGTGTTTACACAGTCTATTAGAATACAGTTCATCCCCTGTATCAATGACAAAGTGGGATGACAACCCCCGCGGGGAAATATTGGGATCATAGGGAGGTGCCTGTAAATGTGGGGGGGAGGTAAAAGATCTGAAGAACAGGTGAATTGTGTTTTATGAATCCTTCTCGCTTTCTTCTGTGGTGTGTGCATGTGTGTGCGTGTGTTTGTGTGTGTGTGTTGGTGGTGAAGGACAGATCCTCCGACCCTGGATGCATTCATCATGGACAAAGCCCTGCTGGACTTTGAGGTCTCAATTGACGCCGACTGCAAACTGCTCACGGTTGGGAAGCCGTTTGCCATCGAAGGTACACACACACACACACACACACACACACATTTAAAAATGTTCTCTTATGACTCATCTGATTTGACTTTTCTTGACAGAATGCAACTTCTTATATTTCCGCTCTTTCTTTCCCCTGTAAATCACAAAAAGCGCTCTTGTTACTAGAAGTCTAACACAGACCTTTACTCCAACTTTAAGGCAAATATAATTTTTATCCTCAACCATAAAACCAATCTCGAAAACCCTGACATAGACTGAGCCTCTGGGAATCTTACTGGTTTGCTGGTGCATTGACTCACACTGAGGCCCTCGTTTCACTGGTCAAACACACTAACACCCCATAGCATCGGGCTGTTGTGTGGAGAGTTACTGTACAGTCAAATGACTCTGCTCCAGTGATGACGTGTAAATTGCTACCAATGTTTCTGTCTTTAATATTTAACATTTCGATTTCTGCGTGTATTTCTTTAGGAATGGAAAAAGATTTAAACATTTTTAAAAACCCTGCTTATTTGGGAGTAAAGCAGCTTTTAGCGGGATGATTCCTGCTCCGACGTAAACATGCACTCTGCAGGCCCACAGCCTCTTTGTCATGCAGAGGAGACAAACACTCGTGCAGCGTATAGACCAGAGAGGAGATCAAACGCTGTAGTTAGCTACATGACTGACAGGACAACACAGTGATTCACTGCGTGAACCTGAAGCTGCAGGGTAGAAGTAGTCATCTATTATTAACCACCGCGCCCAGTCAGAACACTTTGGTCTCAAACCTCACAGGTTGGACCAGCTACCTCACAGTCATGATGCATACAGTAAAATCCACTGGGTCATCATGTTCACGTTGCGGTGCATCGCTAAATCAACGCAGGGGTTCCCCCACCATCTGAGCAGATCAGCAGATCTGCATGCCAACTACGCCAAATACTGTGTTGGGTGTAATTTAAGACCATTATCTGAGAAAGTACAGAGTTGAGCGTTGATTCAACACAACAGATGTTCCCTTTGAATGGAGTAGCAGTGCAATATGGGCTTTCGCACTCAGGGTTGTTTGTGGCCTGATCGTTGCTGCGTTTTCAACTCCATTTATACGGAGCCTTTCGGAGGTTAATCAACCTTGAAAGTGTTTTGTTAGTTTCTGAGGCCGGGTGTGACATGTTCTGCAGCCACGGAGGAAATAATATTCCATAAATAATACAGCTTAGCCTTTTGAAGGTGTAAAAAAAAAATTTCACTAAATATATGCTCCTTGTTCTTTCGCCTGGCTAGTTCTTGGTTCGAATCCCAATTCCCAGCATCCTCCCACAGCACTAAGATGTGTGAATGGTTGATTGTCTCGTGATAAGCTAGCGACCTGTCCAGGGTGAACCATCACCTCTCACACAAGGGCAGATGGCGTTGGCTCCAGCCCCGCCCACGACCCTCAAAGGATAACGGGTATAAATAATGGATGAATGGATGATGGTCCACGTGGGACATGCTGTCCCATACACACCTACAGGCACAATACCTTGCTCACTTCGACATGAAATCCTTAACTTGCTGGGAAAGCCTAATTGCAGGATGCATAACTACAGTATTGATCTAGTTAATCAATAAGTCAGTAGGTCAATAAGGTAATATTTCATTCTCTACCCGTGCTTTCATCTTTGTGCCATTATTATAACAGCCGACAAACTACCAGCGATAAATCGAATTTTCTGATCAAGTAATAGCATCATACAACTGCTACAGGCAGACGAATACATAATTACTCTTACCTTTCATTATTTCAGCTGTCGTTGTAACGCTGGTAACAGTAATCGCAGTACAATTTGTAGTTTCCATAATTGATAGTGTGTACTCTACAAACTCATGAGAATAGATTTGACTTGTGGGAGTTTTTATTATAGCGCAGCAGTAAATCGTGTCACTGTTAGAAATAAAGACTGCTGACAATCTGTCAGAAGAAATTATACCCCGCCCTAATAAAAGACCGGGGCCCCTTTCATCGAGGTAAATAAAAAGGTTCCAGCCATTATGAGAAGTTTTACAGTTTTCCAGTCACATGCCATCTGCAAAGATTCGCCTCTGAAGGTGACATTCAAGCGTTTAACCTCCAACACAGAGCTCTTGTACAGGTGTAAAGAAGTAGTGTGTGCACCACCGTGCTTTGACATGCACCGATGCAGCGGTGCCTGCTGCGGAGATGCTGGTTGCTGCTTTCTTTCTGAAGAAAAACAACAAAATGTCAACCAGCACAAGACAATTACAATAATCCAATGACTACAAAAACAGCAACAGCAGCAGCGTGCGTGCGTGCGTGCGTGTGTGTGCGTGAGAGAGAGAGCCTGAACCAGAGTCCAGTCCAGAAACTCCGCTTCACAGTTTCGTAATACCCAGTTCAATCCAGTGCAGGTGAAGCTCAGGTAAACTAGCCAGGGACAGATCCGCTCCGGGTTTTACCCCCAAACATAAACAGGAAGTGACAGTTGGGCACCGCGTCTTCTCTTAGCTCAGGGAATCGAGCAGTAAACACAGAGATGGGGGACTCACGGGTGACTCACGGTTCTGTCGCCCTGGGAGGGGAAGCTCCAATCCTGGGAAATACAGCGCCACACCCGTCCGGTTGCCGCACTTCGGACTGATGACGCAAACAGATGCGGACGGTGAGACCGGCTCGTTTTGATTGGTTGGATGGGAATTGCGCGCGAGGCTGCGCACTCCTGATTGTACTGCGGTGGATCGTGGGCGTTTTTATGTGAGCGTGGAAACGCCCATTGAGAAGGTTGTGCAAGAATCATTGATGATGATGGGGTCTGTTTATCACAATATCCTCTTCTAATATTTGAGAGATTAAGACAGAATTATTTTTAGAAATAAACTAAAAAAATGTGGAGACGATATGACATTTATTACCAATTAATGAAACAAGAATTTTTTTTTTTTAAAGTGCAGTTCTCCTGGCTGTGCTGTTCTAGGAGACTATTAGGACGTCAATGTCATCCTTCAGCTCTGTTTTAAAAACAAAGAACAGGAGGCAGCATCCTTGGTTGGCAGCAGTCGTGGACCGAGTGAGTCCCTCCAGCCCCGAGCAACCGAGGCTCCACCATCCCAGCCTATCATAGTCCATGATTCATTGCGCTTCAGTGTAAAACAGTTTTTGAAAGAGGTTTTTTTTTTTTTACACATCTCTCAAACATTTTTAATTAAACCATGGAGCCAAAGAAGGAACTAGCTGCTGATGGAAAAGGAAGAGCAGGCCGCCTCTTCTCTTTTGGGCGGGCGCGGCCCGATGAAGGATGCAGCTGTCGTCGGCCGCGTAGAGCAGGTCCTCAGGAGGATGCGGCCCTGAATCGAGACCCCCACTACTCATGCTACAACTGTCGCCCACTGGAGATTATCTGCTGCTCTCCTGAATGTACACGACAGAAGGAGCCGAGGGAGCTCGCAGGCATTACTCACGACTGTGCAGATGAGAAAGCGGGTCTCATTGGAATGGAGAGCTGGTCAGTTTGATGACTACTTGATTCAGAGTCTACATGAAAAACCAGGCGAAAAAATCCACACTGCCTTTGTTAGCGATTCAGCCCCACGGTCCGTGAGAGGAGACGAACGAGGGAGGGAGTGAATAACTCAACGAGCCAAAATAAGGTGGAGGAACGAAAGAGCAGGAAATGGCCCAGGAAGGAAATGTGAGAAGAGAACATAGGAGGTGGGGAGAAAGGAGAGAGGACGGAATATGAGATGAAAAAAGTAGGAGAAAGAACAACACAGGTAAAGAAAGGGCTGGTGGGGGGGGGGGGGGGGGGGGGGGGGGGGGGAGAGCAAATAAACCAAAGAGGAGCGAGCAGGAGTTAGAAACGTCTGCGTTGTTGTTTTTAGCCACACAGAAGAAAAAAAGACAATAAACAACATAGGAGGTAGGGGGAAAGGAGAGAGGACGGAATATGAGATGAAAAAAGTAGGAGAAAGAACAACACAGGTAAAGAAAGGGCTGGTGGGGGGGGGGGGGGGGGGGGGGGGGGGGGGGAGGTGGGAGTAGAGCACAAGAAGGAGATAGAGGGCTTTCATTTGCCCACTGCCAGTTTGCGCCTTTCTGCACAGCGAGTGATAAAAGAGGCAGCCAACAGAGTCCCCTAATCAAGACAAACCGTCACCCCGAGCAGATGGAGGGAGGGAGGGACAGAGTGGGAGAAAAGACAGGGGGATAGAGAGAGAGAGAGAGAGAGAGAGGGAAGGAAGGAAGGAAGGAAGGAGGGGAAGTGTTATTTGGTCCATGTGAGGATGCCGGCAGGATTTATAGAGCGGTTTGTGGTCAGGAGATACAGAGAGAGAGAAATTGGGGCCGTGCAGTCGCTGCAGGCGGAGGTGCTCTGCTGAAAATCTTCAGGCTACTTAAGTGGAGGGAGATGTGGTGGCGTCGCTGTGCGTCGGTTTCCTCTGAGTGCTGTTGGGAGATGTTTACGACAGCCTAGACACACCCCATTAATAATATTGCCTCTGAATACGCAGCCACTCACTGTTTACTTGTTTGTGTGTGTGTGTGTGTGTGTGTGTGTGTGTGTGTGTGTGCGCATAGGTTAGTCTTCACAAGCTCACTCAAGTGGGACAGAGCGTGTCTGAAGATCAAAATGAAGCTGTGCTGGCGCAGGATTTTGATTCTGTTGCTGGGGTGAGACGGTTGTCGGTCGTGGAGCTCACGTCTGGCAGGAGTGAAGCCTTTCTCTATTTGTGCTGTGTGTGTGTGTGTGTGTGAATCTAATAGAAAAATAGCATCATTTGAAAAACACGCGCCTCCTCTTAAACGCTGCACTGAAGTAAAACTAATTATGCAGAGCCAAACAATTTGTCTTTGACAGACATCAGCACTAAACATTTGATGATTAGTAATGAACAATTACATTGTTTTGTTCAGAAATATAGCTGTTTTGTGATAATAGACTTGTAATGGACTTTTTTGCGAGTCTGACATTTTATTAAGATCAAACCATTTTCCCAAAATTATCTAGTACACAAACAATGTCTGTTCATTCATAGAAATCAAAGGGAAAGACCCAGTGGCCGATGCTTATGAGGGATCGTGAGCCCCTTGCACATGATTTGTGGTTTTTAAAATAAGGAAACACATTTTTTTATCAACCTCCTGTCTATAGGGTGTTTTGTGACTTGAAGAGCTCGGGTGTGTCAGATTGAGTAGGTGTGTGGGGGGATTTGAGTGACAGCTTCAGGGACTCCAGGCGTCTGATGGAATATGTGGATGTCTGGGGAAAAAAAACAAAAAAAACAAAAACAAATGACAAGTGGCTGCCCACTTGTGTTTCAGTATTTGACTGAGTGCTCTCAAGAAATGCAGGATAGAGATGGCTGATGACAGAAATCCTGCCTGTGTGCCGGAGAGGAGGAGGGAAAAAAAAGAAAAACAAAAAAGAAGACAGCAGAGGCACCAGAGACAAAGAAATGGACTCGGGAGAGCAGCCAAAAGATAAAGAAGAGAATGAAGTGAAGCAGAAATTGAACAAAAGTGAAGGGATGACAGAGATAAGCAGCAGACTAACTGAGGGAGAGACTAGCGGCCATGGTGGGAAACAAGTGACCCGGGTCAGGGGAGGAGGAAGGATGAGAGCGATGATGGAGGGAGCAGGAGAAAATAAGGAGCGGACAGAGGGCGAGAGGGACGGGAGGGAAATTCTCAAGGTCTTTGTCATGTAGGAAGTCGAGTGTGACAGTTATGCCGTTCTCTGATTACGTCCGCACACACCATCGGGCTCAAACACCTTGACAGCCAGCACACACACACACACACACGTACAAGAGCTGCCAGGTCTGAGACAATCACCAGCGTACAAATAAATGGTGCTGGCATCGGCTGCGTGTTTGATTGCAGTACAGATGAAATGAAACAAACAACCCCAGGTGGTGTTGTATTGCAATAAATCTCCAAGAGGGTCCTTTGACTCGCAGCCGAGGGGCACATTTGCTTCACCTGCAGACAGAGGCGTGGGCGCTAATGCAAAAAGAGATGGACTTTTCAAAGTCCGGCCCGAGCAGGGCCGGACTTCCCACTTCATCTTGGCCAAAAGACAGATGAATGTGTCGCTACTGAAATTAAAGCAATAAACAGTAGGGAGGGGAAAAAAACTCCTTAAATCTGTTTCTTAATTAAAAATATTATAGTTTTATAATTTTATTGCTGTAACGATAGCGTGTTTTACTGCAGTGTCTGGTCTCATTACTCCACAGACTGCTGGTGTTTTACTTTTCACAAGTAAATCCAAGGCAACAGCGGTCAAGTGATGATAAAACTTTTCTACAGATGAATATTTAATGCACGATAATAATGATTTGGATTACAGCCTTCAGCGTAATTAAAATGTTGTTTTTTTTTTTTTTTTTTGAGCTATTAAATCCATTTTCGCACCGCCTGCACCCCACGCGGTTCCCCTCCAGTGTTGCAGAGAGTTTTATGAGCGTTTTTGTATGTTTTGCATGTTAACCATCACCCGGCAGTTTAACCAACAACTGTAGCTGTTAGTTGCATGCACTGGAACCAATGTTGTGTTTCTCTTTCAAAGTTAGAGCTCGCACATTAAGGCAAGTGGTCATTACTCTGCCGCTGTGCCAAACCGCTTGTGACTTAATACATTCGAACTGAGCTGCTGCAAATCTGGAAGCCTTTTTTATCAACTCCTCCTCGGTGTTAGTTTGCATATGTAATCACTTTCTTTACCTTCGCATTTCTTTTGACGTTCTCACCAGAGTCCCTGAAGGAATAATGTGTAGCTAGAGGGATGCGCTCTGCAGCCGTCCTAGGTTAGGTTGTCACCCCTGTCCACTTGTCTGTTGGTTGGTTTTAACCGATTACCATGAAAGCTGGTGGCAAGCTGTGGTATGGATGAGGGAAGAACCCATAACAGCCCTGGTGTGGATCCGGATCAGGAGGCGGATGCAGGATTTCTCTTTCACACTGCAACATTTCCACTGTTTTCCCAAGTAATCATTGATGGACCTTGATGGAACAAAAAAAGCAAGCACAGTTAGAGACTTGACATCCATGAGTGTGTGAGATTTGCTGCAGCTTGATTTGAATGTAAGGGGGCTGTCGGGCCTTGGCGGAGGTATGCGCTCCGCTGAGTGCAATTCTAGTTTCATTATGATCTCTTTCTTCACAGTCATGGCTGCGAAAAAACAAAATATAGTTACAAATGCACCCGGGAAGCTGCTTGAATAGCCACCTACGACAAACAGCTCCACCTAAAGAGCGCACGCTGTGCAGGGGAGGACCGACAGCACCAGAGCGAGACCCACACAGGAGCTGTAACGTCAGCATGTTATCAAGTTCCCATGCAGACGAAGGGAAACTGCCCTTTGATTGGCCTCGCTCTGAAACTGGGTCTTATATCTGCACCCAGAGGGGATGAGCCTGAAGTGAGCGTGGGGCGAGGATCTGACTACGATAAGTGTTTCGCAACTGACGGCTCCGGTGGTGAGGTCAGGGTAGGGGAGGAGGAGGTCCAATTATTTTTGATGCTATGCGGGTTATTTTTTATTTTATGAATTCCGGAAGTGTGGTGACCAAAGAGATTGTATGGCTGGGAAAGGGAAAAGAATCCGTAAGAGAACGGAATAAAAAGCTGAGCTGGTAGGAAGCGTCATGTGCCTCTTAAAATTCCTGAGGCGAGGTCCGTGGGAATCTGTCTCTGACTCACACTGACAGAAGTGACGTCTAACAAAATGAAAATTATCAAGTACTAAGGAAAGATTTTTTTTTTTTGTTTAAAGCAGCCAGTAACATTTACTGGAGGTGACAAGTGAAGGCGAGTTTGACGTACGGCCGAGGAAAGAGAGAGAAATCCTTCTTGGCCTCGTGACATTTAGAGAAAGCATCATTTTCTGACATTTCTGCATTCAAATCTTGAGTTACGAGTTTCTCACGGCAGAACCAAATGTCCAGGAGGTGGTGTTGGACCAGCACCCCACCTCCTGGGGTTTTACATGCGTGATTTACGACAGAATAACAAATCACCCCCCAAGCCGAGCACAGCCATGAGACTGCAACTAAATGAAATGTAACTGCCTGTAAGGAGCACAGTCAGGTAAAATATGAGCGTATTTGCAGCCCATCCGCTGAAGGAAGCCGAGAGAGGGGAGGCAGACTTGATCCCTCGCCAGCCCTTAAGCTGGCATCCGGCTGCTTGATATTAGGCTGAAAAATGGCCTGATGTGACAGATGGCGGGGGGGGGGGGGGGGGGGTTCCCCCCGGGGGCGGGGGGGGGGGGGGGGGGGGGGGGGGGGGGGGGGGGGGGGGGGGATGTACCGACGTGGGCTTCAGACAAAACATTTAGCATCTCCATCGAATGTTGGGCCGTGTCAGACGCGGTTTAGGCCGCCTCGCGAAGATAGCGCGTCCGAGCTGTCGCCTTCTCCCGGCTGCTGCTGATGCTCTGCAGATTGTCAGCTGCGCATAGAGCTGGTGGTCGTAAGCGACACTGAACCCTGGAGAAAAAAAAAAAAGCGTGAAGGGTGTGTGATATCGACAGATGCCACTGGTGTTTTCATCCCTGATACCACGGGGAGGAGCAGACGTCTTATACCTGGAGCCTCAATCTGATCCACAACACTGTATAATCTAAACCACAAGGGACGTGTCCACCAGCTGTGCTTTGTTTCCCTGCAGAGGAAGCCTGGGACGCGGTCGGTCTATTCACAGAGTATATGCATCAGGCTTTGCAGGAAGCATTGTTGATACCAATTTCAAAATGAAGCCCGTAAAGCCATAAATCTCCTTCTCCTCCAGAAGGTATCTGCCCTTTGCTGAACTGCTTCTGGCAAGCTCCGATATCCCGACACAGCAGCAGCAGCAGCAGCAGCAGCTTCTCCTCCACCTCTTACCTTATATCTTCTGCATTTGCATCCATGTGTGTCCTGTCTTTCAGGCTACGGCATCGGCCTGCCCCAGGGCTCACCTCTGACCCGCAACGTGTCCGAGTTCGTGAGTCGCTACAAGTCCGACGGATTCATGGACATGCTGCACGACAAATGGTACAAGGTTGTGCCCTGCGGGAAGAGAGTCTTTGCCGTCACCGAGGTAAGTCGATGGTCCCGTGCTGTGCGTAAAAAAAGCAAAGCCTTCCTGCCTTTGTGCTGTCATAAATGAGTTTGCTCCCGGGACGCAGACAGGGGCGGCTGCCAGGCAGACAGTCAAAAGCATACAATCGCACAAACCCTTCTGCTGACCTTTACCGGTCTTTATGGACACGTAGAGTCTGGGTGTCGATACTCATTTGTGTCTCCTGTGTGCCACAACGGAGTGCTCTCACTTCCCATTCCACTCTACTTAAAGACGTGGTCTGTCCAGACGGAGCACGCCGGGCCCGCGTCTGCTGTTTGTGTAGCACACTGCGCGGATCCCGTCGGCCATCCCTTTCAAATTCCACTTCAAAGTTGAACCGTACTGCAACGAGCGCAGCCAGCGCGGCCCTGAGTTTCTTCAAATGAAATGAAAACCTTAACGTCTGCCTGCATCAGACAGTCATTAAGCGTCCATCCCATTTGAAGTCTTAAAGAGTGGGCTTACTCCCAACAATGTGGGCATTAGTGCCCTCTGGATTGGGAGCAAAAGGAGGTCAGTGTTGTCGCTGATGAATTTGTCGAGTCAGCATGGGGCTAATTGCCATCAGAGGCAGTGCAGAAATGAGCTGGATGGAGGAAACACGATTAGAGAGCAGTGGAACAGCTCACCGCGCTGCCGCGCCCGCCTCCTCCGGGCCCGTGACAGCCCTGCATGAGATAGACGTTCGTGTGAGAGGAGACGTGTGCAAACCAAATGGGAACAAACTGCTCTTCAATTAACCATCAGCTATTTTTATCAGCTTCTTACTGACTGCTCTGTCTTTCCGTTACTCAGTTCTTCCCCCAATTCATCTCTTTGTGCTCCCTCCCTCTCTCTCTCTCTCCCTCTCTCTCTCTGCCCGCTTTCCTTTTCCTCCCAAACATGTCTTTCTACGCCGTTGCCCTTGCTCCTGTCTTCTTTTTCATTATTGTGAGCTTACACAACGTCAGAATATCAATTGCATAATCACAAAAAGGGGCCTAAATGGTGATTGTGTAGATACAATCCATCAATCTCTGCATTTCCCTCTGTCACTGTAAGTCTCTATTAATCTGTGTCACTCTCCCACCTCTCCGTGTGTGTGTGTCATCCCACCTCAGACTCTTCAGATGGGCATCCAGCATTTCTCCGGGCTCTTCGTGCTGCTGTGTATGGGGGTGGGCGGAGCCCTGCTGACGTTGGCTGGCGAGCACACCTTCTATCACCTGGTCATCCCTCGCCTCCGCCGCACACAGACACTGCAGTACTGGCTGCACACCAGCCAGGTGAAGGGAGCGTGCACACACACACACACACACGCGCGCGCACGTGAATATTGTGAAGTGAACTGTGACTCGTGCTCAGAGACTCAGGGACGAACACACACACACACAAACACGCTGCTGATGCTGAGGCGTCCTCACCCCCCCCCTGTGGTTGACTCTTTTCTTGCAGATGACTTACGCCCTCTACTGTTGGAAAATCAAAACAGCCATGGATGATATTTCTTCGTCATCGATGCGGCTGAATCACATTTTGTTTCCAAAGAATAATTTAGTTTAAATCCCTTTTTAAATACACAACGATTAATGATAATGAAGTACTTGATACCGTGAGAGAGCTGCTTGGTTCAACAGACAACAGACGCCAGAGGAGCCCCAGTTTGATCATTTAAAGGTCAATTTTTGTTTTTTTTTTGCTTCGTTTTTCTTATGAAACTCCGGCCAGCTGAGGCACCCGTGGCAATGTTTGTGAGCAGGAAAACGGAACGGGCCATGTGCATGTGAAGACCGCTCGCGTTTGTTTGCTGTATCGTTCGAAAAAGGGCAAACACTCCCAGGCAGCCTCCAGCATTCATCACAAACCCGGCTGTCTGCGGAGGACGACATCTGAGTTACTCTGTCAAGATTAATCCTATCTGCAGCGGAGGATCTGCCGACACGCGGCGGGAGGAAAAATGAAAGCTGAGAGATCCCTAATAACTTAGGTTTTAAGATGTTCTCTTAACCTAAGCACTCAGGTGGCTGAATCCAAAAGGGGTTTATGCAACCCAGACTTTAACCTCCTCGAAATTCTAAGCGGAATGGCGTATCCTGATGAATCTAATCATTAGATTAAATTATTCAGAGGAGCGCTACAGCGGGATTTGTGAGGAATAGTTATCGCAGATGTTCTGTGGCGTAATGAATGGCTCTCAGAAATTCAGATTCATCATCTCTGCCGGTTTGTTTCAGCGATTGTGAGGCCATAACAATTTTTATTGCATTGATTAATCAGTGGTTTGCTTCTGTACTTGCAGAAAATCCACCGAGCCCTCCACACCACGTACGAGGACGTAGGGAAGGAGCTGACGGGCCTCGACGAAAAGTAAAGGCTTTTGATTGACTTCTTTTTCACATTTAAACGGATAAGATATTCATCTCTTTAAACACAAACTCTTTCAGACCGCGTCATATTTCTCTCTCTTGCCTAATCTGGTTAATCCTAAAATCACTTTTTACAAACCGAGTGGCAACACGTTTGGTTTCCTCTGAAAACCTCAGACTTCCAGATAAACATATTCAACAGGTAGAAACGTGCGTGCAGACTTTATTTCACTTTTATGACTTGATAAACAACATTACTTTTTAGGATGGAGGCTGTGACAGCGTTATTGGTGATCTTAAACACAACTGCACGCACTAAAAGTTACTCAAGTGACATTAACATGATTAAAGCAGATCATCAAGAGCGGAGTTTTGCTCACTGCGCGCTTCATAATGTTTTTATGGCCAAAGAAAGATGAAGTAGAGTGTGTCGCTCAGGGATCGCTGCCTCCGTCAGGCCCAACACACACCCAGAGATATCACACGGACCTAAATACAGCCCATTATTATTCCATTTTTGCATAATCTTGCTAACTAACTAGGGCACTGTCTCCCCCCCCCCCCCAGCCCGTCCTCTTGCATCTCAGAGAACTGCACCCTTCACCGGAAGCACCATCAGCCTCCTCCCCCGTCTCCCCCTACATCCCTCCCTGCCTCCACTACCGCCGGAGACACCAGCAACTCCTCGCCATCCCACGAGCCAAAGGAGAAACGCGTGCACTTTGACCTTGAGACCCTGCACAGCTACCGCCTGCGCACGCACACGGCCTCGGTGCGCGGCAGGCCGGGGATGGTCGGCCGTCCCGGGCTCGGCCTCGGAGGGTTGGGTCTGGGCCACCTCGGGAGCTTCGGCGCCCCGCCGCAGATTAGCCTCCACGTCAACGGGGGCCCGGTCTCGGCCCTGGCGTCCACGGGCCTGGTTCTCTCACCCCTGGGGGGCAGGGCCGGTCAGACCAGCCTGTGGGAGGGGGAGCTCCAGGAGCTGCAGGGGAAGATCGAGATATTCCGCACCCAGCTGAGAGAGGCCCTGGCCAGGAGAGCGGAGATCCAGACCAGCCTGGAGCGAGAGAGGAGCGGACTGGTGCGCAGGGACACCAGTCTGGAGCGGGAGAAGGACAGACAGAGGATACAAACTATTAACACAGACAGAAGTAGCAGCACGCAGTCCAAATTGCCTGAGAGAGACAGGACGAGCCAACTGCAGACCCTGAATAATCAAACAGGAAGGGCCATCCAGTCAGCTGGGCCCGGGACTCTGGAGCACGGGAGGAGCAGCCAGTTAAACACAGTTAACACTTTGGAAAGAGGGAGACCCAACCAGTTACGCTCCGTCAACACGCTGACGGGGGAAAGGACTGTCCAGTCGCGCACCTCCACCAGTTTGGAGCGAAGTCGAGTCAACCAGCCAGGGGCGGGAAACGTAAGCGTCCAATCACGGAACACTGCCAGCCTGGACAGGCAGAAGGCCAACCTATCACGCACTATGAACACTTTGGAGAGGACAAAAGCCAACCAGTCAAGCGTGGGCAGCGGAACTTGATCGTCCCTGCAGGAGAGTAACAAATGGGACAAGCGCAGTCGCATAACCGCGGGAAGATGGCGTCGCCGGATCGAGTCTGCGGGGATGCTTGCTGAAAACTTTCGATATGTTAACCGACGCCACCGGGGCTGGGGGGGGTGGGTGCTTGCTGAAGAATTACAATATATGTTAACTGACACCATTACTTACTGTAAGCTAATAATTTTCCACAAGAATTATTTCCATACTCACTTCAAACGCCGACTAAAAAACTTTAACTGACACTTACGAGCTGATCAAAAAAAACAATGTCTGCATCATCCATGAAATCATAAATAATACGTTTCATTCTGTTGAAAGTGTAAAGCAAGCACACGGCTCAAGACGATGTCGGGGGCCGAGAGCACAGAAGAATTTAAGATTTGGAAAAATGCGCTCGCAAATATCCACTTGTTAACCGAGTGCCGGCAGCAGAAGATGAAGTTAAATATGCAACAAAAAAAAAAAAAAAACTTTTAAATGTGAGTAATAATTCCCCAAAAATGTGAACGATAAAAGAAAAGTGTGGGAACAGCGACTCCGTCCTGAAGCAATCCACCCTGCCATCCCAAGAAATCCTTTTGTGCGTTAATACCTCGTAACCTTCGTCCCTTTGTCATTGCGAGCCTAAAAATATGCGTTCTCCTCATCCCGTCCTCCTCTTTTTTCTAAAACATGGCAAAATTGAAAAAGCTTGTCTCGCAAACGGAGCCACTGCCAAACCGACGCTTTGAGATGGTAATTCCCCTCTGTGATTTGATGGGTTCCACATGAGAAAGAAGGACTCGGAGGCAGGATTTGACAGGACCCTTCTTTTTTTTTTCTTATCATCTTAGTGGAAGAAAAAAAAAAAACGGTTGGTTTTACCCAAATACACATCGTGATTAGCTTGACTCAGGCTGAAACAGTCTCTGTGGCTCTGGAAGAAACTTTTAAGTTAAATAAGTCCTGGTGACGGCGGCAGGGCTTTGGAGGCTGCACAAAACAGGGGTTGTGGAGGGTTAGAGAGAATCTAATGAAAACAACGCCACTGGGAAATGTAAGGTCCGTCGTAGTTGGACTTTGACCCATGCAACAGACAAAAAGGCCGGGATATCTCTGCATCTGCTGCTTCAGCGTTCAAATCTTTCCTCGTGCCCTGCGAGGCCTGAACTTCCCCGCGCAGGTCGCCTTTGAGGGAATTACGACCGCGCCGCCTCCCCATTAGAAGTGAAATGAATTCTTAATGTGTCCATCCACGGGGTGATTGTTGTGTACGTGTGGCTCGGTGTTTCAAATTGTTTCCATTATTCTAGAAGCTGCACCGTCCCTCACCGTCGTCTGTTTGTGTCATTAAACGAAAGAAGCGGCATCAATCCGGATTTAATTTCAAACACATTTTCACACTCAGCGACTGAAATGTGCATGAATTCAAACGATACAAAATATTACTGTTTTCTAGCTCCGTGCAGTTCTGGGTGGGTTCTCAGTGAGACGTAGTGTGGGTTGTTTTGTTTTTTTTGTTTGTTTGTTTGTTTTGTTGTCCTGTAATTAAGAATCATTAAAACGGATGGACACTTTTTCACTGTTTGGCAGATTGGAAGCTGCAATGGGACTCAGTTATTTTTGTCAACCACCAGGGGGCGCTGCATCCCTTGCTTCCCGCGGCTATGGACGCTGCAGTGTCTCTGGATCTAGCAAAAAGAAATCAGTGGGAGCTGTGTGACTTTGTGATGGAAGCTGCATCCGGTCCTGTTCTCCTGCAGCTTTACACGGACCTGGGAGGACCAGGCCTTCTGACGTCACTCCCGCTCCATACCACGAAATGTCACCCGCTGGTTTAAAGATGCTTCAACGTGGTCTGAGCGACAGACCCGGACATCACTGACAGACTCTTTAGGCTATTTTCCGATGGTACTGATGTTTATTTCGACGTTTCAAACTTTGCTGTGGTGTGACGTGATCGTGTTCACATGCCATGGTGTCTACGAGGAGAAAAAAAAAGAAGATATTTTAGAACTTTATTGAGAAAGAACTTGTGGTACTGGATATTTAAAGAAATAATTTTAAATTTACCCCTTATAGAAAAAAATTGTATCAGCATATTATTGAATTTTATCATAAATGATCATTCTCATGTTTTGAAATAAACATTTATATACTTATTTACCTGCACATGTGGAATCTTATTATGTAAAAGGACAGAAGCAGGAAAGGTCACTTATCTCATGGCATCAATCTGATCCCTTCAAAATCACTGATCCACTCAAAAGTTGTCTTAAATCTTTCCTGTTGGAGATGACGGCATTGTTCACAGCAGTCTCTAATGACAGAAGCACATTAAAAGACAAAACTGACTCCGTAAAATTAGTTTTGAGAAAATGAAGATTAAAAAAAAAAAGATTGAGCATCTTGAACAAAACAGGTAAAGGAGCGGACATGTCTGAGGAATAAACGATTATACCTGCTGTGCTTTGACTGGCAACAAGCGAGTTTACCTGTTAAATCATCTGCAGGTTTAAATGGCAAGAGGATGTGGACATATCATAGAGGCATAAATCAATATACAATAGTTCATGGATCAGAGTCATGAATCACAGAAATCGATAAAGTCTTGCCCTGTTTGGGTTTCTGCGTATTTAACTGTGGCGGTGGTTGAACGCATACGGAATGATGTGGCATTGACTTCAGAATATATTCCCTTCTTCTAGAAAACACACCTCCTCCCACCTGCTGCTTGTTAATGACGTTAACTCGTCCGCAGAGAAGTGTGAAAACGAGCTGCTGCTGTTCCTAACATCATCACGGGGGGTTCACATGCACTACTTAACTCTTTAACTTTTATCTGGTGTTTGGGGGCTTTTTACCTGACTGTGTTCATCGAGTGCAGGAGACGCTTCATTTGCGTTTGCGCTGATAGTCCAGGTTGATAGAGATGATGGAGAACCTTTTCATTCTCAGTCAACGCTGCTGCTGTGAAGTGGAATTCCTCCGGCCAACCAAAGAGCATGTGTGTTGAATGAGTGAGTCTGCAGCTACTGTAACACCCACTGTGTTGCCATGGAGCACCGAGGCAGCTCTTCTGTGGAGGCTAGTGTTTATCTTGCTGTTCAATCATTTACCTTTGTTTTTTTCAAAGTTTGATGAGATCAGATGCTCCGACGTGGATCCCCCACAGGGCGAACTCAGCTCGACTCAGCAGCACTGAAGCAGAGGGGAAGCATCATGAGGAAGATCAGAAACAGGATCAAAATGAAAAACATCATTTGTTTAATCACATCAAATATGAATCCGACTTATTTTACGCACATGCAATATGTTAGAGAAATATAAAACGTGCGTAAAAGCATCAAAAAATGTTTCAAATGCTCTGTCCTCTCAAGTCTGTGGACGGGCGCAGGTGATGTGTAGTTCATTTAATTTTTCTACTGCTGTGATGAATAAGGGTGGAGTAGACCTGTCAGACACTCAGGGGCCTGGTGGTGCAGTGATCTCTGAGTGGGGTGGAGCCAGTGAAGAGGATCACGGGTGTAATTTGTCCCTCAGGCCTGGGTTTTAGTGTCAGGAAAAAACTGAACGACCTAAGTGACTTTTCTAAGCAATGCCAGCGATCCTGAGGCCACTCGACGAGTTGGTTTAAGCTGCTCTCAGCCTGAGAGCATCACGGCGTTTCAGTCATCGTGCAATTTCGGCGTTCGGCCACAGAGAGGCACTTGGACGTGTATGTGGAGCAGACGGCTGCTTGCAGGAGATGACTTCACGGACATGTTACTGAGGACAATCCACAACTTTGGATGCAAGTCGTGTATGATGAGTGTGTGTGTGTGTGAGGGCAGAGTGTATTTACCCGTCGGTCACACTCCGGCCCCCCCTGTGACGAGGTGCCCTAGATAACATGGCAGAGTAAATCACGGTTACACGTTTAGGCCATACTGATTTTCGACTCTTGGATTTCATATTAGCAGGGGGAATGTTTTCTCAGCCACGTCATTACAGCAACATTAATACTCCACTCAAATACCATTTACTATCAAACTCTGGACACTGAGAGCTCGCAGGGAAACTGACACTTGGCGACATGATACCACAAAAGATGAGTCCTCAGTTTGGACGAGAGCAGCAGCAGCAGCAGCAGCAGCAGCAGCACGTTGGAGAGACGGGCGCAGCATGCTGATGATTTAATGCCGGCGCATCGACCAGACTCTATAAAATGACGATAATCCCACGGCCATAAAGACAATCAATCGTACGTTCTCTGCACTCGCTCGTGGTGGGATTCTCCTCGTCCTGATAACATAAACCACGTGTGTGTCTTTTGTCTGGGGTGTTTAGAGCTCTGCGGCTGAAAAATCAATCCAGTCGCAGAATCGTGCAGCCTCTCAAACACGCAGGGCCCGATGTGTCGATATCTAATGATGTACAGGAACAAACTCGCTTTCAGGCAGCACGCGTGTGTGTGTTCGTCCCAACCCCTGTATCCGTGCAAAAACACGCACGTGTGGGTGTGCACACGCCGACATTTGGCTGCATGGAAACCGTCAGGACTCCTGCTGGAGACGTAATAATTGGGTCACATGTGTGAACGACAGTCAAGAAGGATTTTAATCAAACTTAAGAATCCCCAACGTGCGTCGCCCCGGGCTAGCGATTAGCATCCAATGGGGTTCGGCCTGCAGAGAGCACACGCCCCTCTCACTGAGACGATGGGCGATTTCCACATCTGGCAGGTGTAGGGACGGCGAGGACCAGCGTGACCAGAGGAGGGTGAGCGGTCTGTGGGAGGCACAAAGGAGCCTTCAGCCACCTCCACCTCCACACGTCTCCCCCTCCCTTTGTCTAGTGGGTAAATAGGAGGCGAGCTCTGTGAATGATGAGTTTATTAGCTCCTGCCAGCTGTGACCAACCCTTGGGTGTTATTGGCGGTGGCTGCCTCGCTCTGTGTGTGTGTGTGTGTGTGTGATGTGATGTTGCCGGGGTGGGAGGGGGCTGTGGGCAGGGACAAGAAGGGGAGCAGGGGTTGCAGGGGGGAGGGAGTCTGAGACGAGGGAGTACCCCATGAGAAGCAGAGAAATTCCCTGGCAACCGCAGACAGGATTGACCCCCCCCATTCATCCAGCCAAATAACAGAGGCTGAGAGGGGGGGGGGGTGGAGGTGTGGGGCGCCCCTGTTTGCAAATATCCGCATCATTTGTCTCTATAGGATTTTTCAAAACACCGAATCCCAGCAAACAAGATCACAGGCTGAGAAACAGAATGGACGTGAGTGTAACTGGGCCCAGATATCTAAGCACCAGTTCGGTTGTTTTCTGGCACACGGTGCAGTCTGGATGTGGGCCTAATGTAAACAGCGAATATGGCCCATATGGCTCTAAACAAATTCAGCGCACCTTCGGCCCACGTCTGGCCCAGATGGTGGACAGGGGTGGAGCGTGGTCCAATATGGTGTGTGGTGTCGGGTCTGGGCCGTAGTTCTGAAGGAGGAGAAAGGACACTTCTTAAACACAGAGGGCGAGGAGGGACCTGACCTCCTCCGTGAAACCTCCTCCTGCTTCTTGGCACCGTGCAAACGCTGTGGACATGGAGGCGGGGAGAGTGTCCCTGAACGCATCATGCGCGGGTGTTAACGGGCAGTTTAAGTTCACATTTAAACTCCATTAAGAATTGATAACCGTGGGAGCAGCAGATATGGATCCCCAGCAGCCGCACGTGCAAACACGTCCGACCCACGCGCTCCTCGAGACGGTTAATTGTCGCAGTGTCACGACTCAGTGCGTGTAGGGCCGCTCAAGTGACACGTGCGTGTGTTCGAGCATCACCGTGCACGCACGCCGGCCACACCCAGGTGGGTGGAAACAAAGACCGGGGGACATGTCTCCGTCCGTCCCCAGGACAGCGTCAATCCGCTGGGCAGAGGGTCGGATATTATAATTACACTGGCACTGGCTCATGCTTATAAATGAGATCCAATCTGGGAATCCGCCCCCTCGCTTTTACGCACACATGCGCACCAGGCCGCGTTCCCTCCACACGGATACGCACGTTCCCCCCCCAAAAAAAAACAAAACAACAAACAGCCAGGCCCTTTGTCTCGGCCGCTGCTTGGCGGCGGCGGCCCCGAAACAGGCGTCCAGCGGCGGGGAAAGCGAAAGAGGAGAAGCATGGGGCAGACTGTCTCCTCCCCCAACCATAGGAACACACACACACTCTCTCTCTCCTCCCCCTGTTAACCCCCTCCTCCACACACCCCTTCCGTGCGCCTTTGTGTGTGTGCGCGCGCGTTGAGGAGCTGACTGCGTACCCGAAAACCGTGTGACGGAAGCCTTGCATAGGAAATAAGCTGCTGCTTCTTTTTTTTCTCCTCCTTTTTTTTAAAAGGGAGAATTTGATTTTCTTGTTGTGTTTTCTGGAGCAAACGGGAGAAAGAGGAGGTGCGGAATCACGCAGGAGGAGCAGGTGCATTTCACTTATCCAGAGCCAGGAGGGGAGGAAGGAGAGGAACCAGCCAAGTGCCGCACATTGCCACCATCAGCAGCCCTCTCTCCATCCCTGCACCTCCTCCGAGGGTCTCCCCACTTCCTCCCCTCATCCCTCCCAGCATCCTCTCCTCCCTGATCCCAGAACAGCCCCACGCCGCAGCCCACCCCTGAAACAGCGGGGTGTGAGACCTGGATTTCTCGGGGTGACTTTAACGAGGGGAGACGCCGGAGATGGATTAAAAAAAAAAAAAGAAAGAAAACACCAAAAAAGAATCGAGGGGAGGGAGGGAGGGGGGGGGGGGGGCACGGGGCCCCGCAAAAAAAAAAAGAAAGAAAACACCAAAAAAGAATCGAGGGGAGGGGGGGAGGGGGGCACGGCGCACCGCAAAACTGGAGCAGCACGCACGACCACGCCGGGGGGGAAGGGGGCGACGGGACTCGGTGAATTCACGGAGCCCCCGGGACAGAGGTGAGTGCTCGCGCAGGCTCGGCCGGTGCTTGGCTGCTCTCCCTGCCCGCATGCAATCCTCCCCATCCCCGGTAGCAGCGGCCGTGCACGGTCCTCCCGCAGCGAGCGGGGAATCAGCACATGGTCTTCACGTTTCCATAATTGATGATCTCACACGCGATCAGTGGTTTCTGCTGGGGACGGAGGGACAGACATGTCTGATTGGAAATGGGGGGGGGGAGCCACGACCCCGAGCGAACAGCAATTAAAGCACATTATCAATGGGAAGTGTTTTCAGCAGAATAATGGGAGGTGTGTTAACCCTCCTCCACATATGGATGGTCCTTTCTGTGGCTGCTCAGGGCCCTGCAGAGTGTGTGTGTGTGTGTGTGTGGCTTTGCATCAGCCAGTAACTTTATTTTTAGATTTCACATTTTTTCTGATGGGTGGCTCACCTGCACAGTTACGCTTCCTCCTCCCGGGGAATTCAGATTCCAGCCGGGGGCTCCAGGCGTCTGACCAAGACCTGTTTGCTCTGCGTTCAGATTCTGATCCCTGGTCAGTGGCCTCCTCCTGGGAGACACCATGGATCCATCTTTGTGTGAAACTATGCAGCACAAAGCACAAAGGCCTGGTGTCTCACGCCGAATACTGATCACTGCACATTCTGCTGATGCAGAGGCAAAGATTTGTGGGGTCAATTCTTTCAGGAGGTGAATCAGTGCTTTACGACTGTTTTCTTTAAAAAAAGATCTATACTGACATCTTGACAGCATTGGTGATGGATGTCTACAAACCTAGAATGACACTTTAAGACACTTTGACAAAGTAATAACTCCAGGAAGAGATTTGCCTGATTTTGTGAAACAAATCCCTAACAAATCCCAGGAGTTTCCCACTTAATCTTTTTTTTTTTTTAATGTTTTTAAGTCCGACCTAAACCTGCAGAGTCTCACCTTTACTAATTAAAATATCAAAATATGAAAAAATGGAGATCAACAGTCCAAAATCCAAACACATCAGGTTTGCCATCGCCTCACAAAACAGACAAGCAGCAGAACTCACATTAACAGCAACTGGAACTAGGTCATACTGGGCTCATTCCAGCTATAATACTGTGCACATGTGTTGTGTGTCCAACAATCGTACGTCTCTCACAGTCCTCGTCTCTACCCCGTCCCCCCAGCCCTGCACTGGTGGTCACAAACTCTTGTGTCTCGCAGACTGACAGATGGATTCTGTCCACCGCAGGCGCTACAACCCGCTATGTGCACGCTAACTGCTCAGACTACACACACGTGCACCGGCCTACTTGATTGGTTGGAAGCTCAAGCAGACGACAGCTCAGACTGCACACACGCTCACGCTCACACACACACACACACACACGATCACACGATGCCCAGAGGGTAGATGCTGGCGCAATAGATAAACAAGCCCCTTTCTTTCTTCCTTCAAGAGGCTCATTGTGCATGTGAGTGTGTGTGAGTGTGTGTCAGGGGTGAGGTTTAAATGTTGACTTGAGTGGATCATTGAGACCAAGCAGCTGGGAGAGTGAGACCCAGGACCCATCATCTTCCTAAGCTGCTTTCAGCCACACTGGCATCCATCCCAATATCATCCCACTGCCCCCACCCCCACCACACACACACACACACACACACAGTTTTGCACTTTTTAGTTTTCTCTATCGTTCTTCTTCGTCAGGTCTTTGATCTGCACTTATCTTGTCACTGGTCCTCTCCTCTCTCCGTTTCCACCAGTCATGGAAATTACGCAGCAGACGTCTTTGATTCTCGGTGCCTCGCGTCGCCTCGGGGTCAGGGCCCCCTTATCTGGGAGAGAATGAGAGACAGAGAGAGAGAGAGAGAAGGGAGGATGGGGATGGAAAAAGGGGGGGAAGAAGTAGAGAGGTGGAAAGAGAGAAGGAAGAAGAAAGCTGGGGTGAGGTGGGAAAGGCACGGAGACGGGGATTTGTGGCGAAGGGAGAATTGAAATATGACAGAGTGGGAATGGGGGAAACGCAGCTGGACGTCTTTCAGCCAGTGAGTACGTTCAAGGATAATATTTCTGGATGGGAGCTTCAGATAAGCTGATTTTGTGCTCACATCCAATCTGCTTTATTGTGGCCAGCCGTGTGCCAAAGTTTGAGGGAAGTAGCGAGGCGAAGAAGTCGCACAAACCAGAAACCCTCCAGCATGGCCAATTCTAAAAGCAGTAAATAATTCCAGCTGGGTCAGCGAGACTGACTGAGGTGCAGCAGGATCGGTGTGTGTTTCTGACACGGGCGGCCCCGAGACCCTCGAGCAAAACCACATGCTGGAGTCAGAAATACACGATGGGAGAAGGAAGGATGGATTCTCATACGAGGAGTGAGGGGAAAGATAGATGGAGGGAAGATGGAGCGCTAAGTGGGGGAAGCGATGAGTAAAATGCGACATGAAGAAGTCAGAGAGGCAGCGAGTGTGACTGAGAGAGAGAGAGAGGAAAAGGGTAGAAGACAGAGATACAGAGACAGGAGGACAGGCAGAGATGGGGAGTGGTGAATATTTAACTGTGTTTAGTTTTCCATCTGGGCCCTTGGCTCCTTCTCCCCTCAGGCCTTGTGATCGCCTGCAGGTTGTAATGACAGGAGACGTCTGCATGTGTGTGTGTGTGAAGCATAAATCCACCCGTTTTAAAGACGAAACCCTTTTCTTTGACTCGGATGTTTTGTGGATTTCACTGTGATCGTCACCAACCCTCACTTTTCAACTCAGTGCGTGTAATAACCTTGACTCACCTTGCGTGCACGTGTATTTGCACGAGAGGAAATCAGGGTTATTCGATCGTCGTGCGCAGAGTTAAGGGCCTCGTCTCTGTCCATGTGTGCTGATGGATAAACGACTAAAACACATCATTACTGAGCAACACTACAACAACAAAATCCTCATAATTCACCTTAATGCAAGGTCTCATTAGTCAAACGAATTCACTTCAATTCGTGCCGTGTATAAAAAAAAAGCTTTCAGCCTCCAGCAGCAGCCTTTGAAAACTTTCTGAACCTGTTTCTTTCAAACCCATCCATGTCAGGTTCCACATCTTTTTTTTTTTTTTTTTTTTATTTCTTCAGAAATGATTCTGGAGAAAACTTCTCACTGGCTCGTCTCTGTAATCTGTCATCCCAACAGGCTGTGACTGGTCCCACCCCAAGATGACGTCCCCGAAAAACAAAGCCAAGAAGAAGCCACCGAAAGACAGCATGACGCTGCTGCCGTGCTTTTATTTTGTAGAGGTGCGTGACTATTGGATTGATTGATAATTCACCTCCTTTAAAGTACATCTACGTATATACTCTGTGTATATATATTGATTAACTACATTCACTGACTCGGCTGGTTTTAGGGACTCAGTGCTTTGTCGTGTTGACCTTTGTTGTCTCTCTTAGGAAAATATCATGGCGTCATCACTTTGTCTGCACGAGTGCATATTTCAGGGTGTTAGTTATTTAAAAAAAAGAGATAAAGCAGAGGATGAATCACTCCTTTCCAAATTTTAATGCAAGTCACAAATGCTTTGTCCTTGATGTGTGTGTGTGTAGCTCCCAATCGTCCTGTCCTCCTTGGTGTCCTTGTACTTCCTGGAGCTGACAGATGTGTTGTCCCCAGCGATGGTGGGCTTCCGTTGCCACGACCGTGACCTATCCATGCCCTACGTGGAAACGGGCGACGAGCTCATCCCGCTGCTGATGCTGCTGAGTTTGGCCTTCGCCGGTCCTGCGGCGTCCGTAAGTCCGTCACGAGGGTCGTTGGGAGGACGTGGGGGGGAGGCGCGTTTGAAGCGTTCGTTCCATCGGAGACCATCTTTCCCCGTTACCAAGACTTTGAAAAGATCTGCAGATAAGATGGTAACTTCCTGCGAGAGGTAGCGGCTGTCATGGCGCCTCAGAGACATTTGTCAGACGCCCTCAGATTCAGGAAGTCCAGTCACGTGGACGACGGTTGCCGCCCCTGAAGAGAGACACATATCGAGAAATATAATCTCAATGTGCTTTCGATACCTCCCAGAAATACTGCAATGAACTATTCTACTTAAAGTCCCAGTCACTGTTTGTAGTATTGATTATTGATAAATTAAAGGTTATTCTGGCTAAACATTTTTCTGTGATTAAAACCTCCAGCGCATCAAGAAGACGTATATTTTTCTGTGGATAGCCGCTGCTGTAACCTTTGCTTTGTTGCTCTGAGAGAAGGATTTGGTTTCCCCAGGTGCCAGGATTTTCTGCAGCAGTGAGTCACCAGCTCGTCTCGAACGCTGCCACTGGATTTCCTGCTAGAAGCCGGAATAGCCAACGATACACAAAACAAAGCTCGAGCGATAACTCCCTGCGGATTTGTCAGCGAGCGGCATTTGATCCGTCGTTCTTGCAAAGATTATTTGACAAGAGCAACATCTCCTCGTATGGGAGTCGGATAAAATCACACGACAAAGGATCAGCGGCGTCATGTGGCGCTGGGGTTTCGGGGGTGGGGGTGGGGGTGGTGAGGTTTCTGAGCGCTACATCACACTGATCACACAAAAAACTGTAAACGTACGGCGTCCGGAACACGCACCAGGCAAATTCAATCTCCCCTTGACAAAAGGCAGAATCGATGGACACATTGATAAATACACACCTGACATTCCAATACACACCACAGCCCCCCCCCCCCCCCCCCCCCCCCCCCCCCCCCACCCCCCACCCCCAGTCAATACACACACTAATCCATCAGCAGCATGGAAACGAGCAGACCCCTCCAACACTCATCTATCACTCTGATTGGAAGTGATCACTATTCGATAGCTCCCGCGCCTCCGTCCTCTCACCCAGGTTCCCCGGCTCACTGTAGATCACCGTCACACACGCAGATATCTGACGGAGCACTTTTCCTCATTTCCCCCGCTCGGGCTCGGCTTTCTCTCTGTCTTTTGTTCTCTTTCACGTTCGCCTCTCCTGCAGCTTTTCAGGTACAGCCTTTTTAAATTGGACTCATTCCCACTCTCTCTCTCTCTCTCTCTCTCCGTCCATCTCTAGATAATGATGGGGGAGGGACTGATGTACTGTATGCAGTCCAAGCTGAAGACGTGTCCCAAGTCGGAGAGCAGCATCAACGCTGGAGGCTGCAGCTTCAACTCCTTCCTACGCAGAACCGTGCGCTTTGTCGGTGTGTGCACCCTCTTTTTTTTGGGGGGGGGGGGGTGGACGGGGGGGGGGGGGGGGGGGGGGTTTGGACAAAGGAGGGGCGGTGGTACAGGAGTCTGCGGCTTCTGTGATGATTTATGCACGATGTCATAAATGACGTCATCGTGATGACAGTGTGACCTAATACAACCCTCTGATGACAACTCCACGAGGATGACAGCTCCAAAGTGAGATGGTGGAAACGATATTTTCTTTTTTTCTTTTTTGTTGAAGCATCCTGTTTTTAAGATGGAGATCAGTTGACGCTCAGACTGTTTGCTCCCCTACCGGTGTGCCCCCCCCCCCCCCCAACTTTGACGCTCTTTAAAGCGGGGAAATAAACTAATTACATGCATTCAATGAAGGGTGACTTGAAATCAGCACGACGCGAGGAAAACACCCCGAGGCAGACCGGGAGCTTTGAAGTGAAAAAAGTAATTAATTCACCTTGCCAGGTTTCACCGTCTGCGGAGAAACTTCATAACGGAGCAGACTCTGGCTCCAGCTCGGCGGCAGGTTTTTCATAAATCCGAGCAGCTCGATCTGAGGAACCCACTGGGGGCTTTTGGTGCGTTTACCATCTCGCGCCCTCTCAATCTGTCTCCCGCTCCCGCAGGTGTTCACGTGTTCGGTCTCCTGGCAACCGCCCTGGTGACAGATGTCATCCAGTTAGCCACCGGTTACCACGCCCCATTCTTCCTCACCGTCTGCCAGCCCAATTACACAGCCCCCGGAGTGTCATGTGACAACAATGCCTACATCATGCAGGACATCTGCATGGGGAAGGACCAGTACGCCATCATGTCCGCCAGGTGAGTCAGTATTACTCTGTGTACTACCTCGAAGGGGAAGGCGTTATCAAAACTATTAAATAGTTCAGGATTACGGGAGATTCAAACCCGTTAGGAATCAAACTATTTGCTACTCAATATTTGATTAAATGTTTAAACCTGCTCAGTGTGACGTGCACGGGCAGAAAAGATTAAATTTAAATGCGGTTAATGCAGGAAGAAGCCTCGTACCACCGCTGCACATTCGTCTGTCTGTGCGTGAGCGGTCAGGTTGAATTCATCGATTCCCCAGCTCCTCAACTCAAAGGGAGAGTTTCCCACTTATTTGCTTTTCGCTCACACGCACGTTCGTCCAGTGCGTCCATGAGCAGCTCTGTCTCTCACACGTCACTCACACGCCGCCGCTGCAGCTGTCAGGAGCCATTCAGGGCTCAGTGTGGAGAACAAGCACACTTGGGGAAGCAGAAAGCAGGACCACTGCTCGGGGGACAACCCACTCGTCCCTGAGCTCCGGCCGTCCCCCCCCCCCCCTCGTACAGGAAGATTTTATGAGATGTCAGAGACGATTTCCTCAGCTGCTCTGAGCGGGCACTGAACTCCAGACATTGTTCTCAAACTTAATTTGTAAGAACACGAATGTCCGAGTCAGTTCCTCTAAACATTCTCCAGAACTCTTCTTGCCAGCCACCTCAGTAAAACGTCCCGGAAATGATTTACGACAGAAGGCTTAGCTGTTGGGGGTTTTCGCTTTGGCAAACTTTGACTTCCCAGATCTCAAAGTATTCATCATTGGCCCTCGAGGGTGGCCCTGATGCTGCCCTCACTCACACACACAGAGCTGTAGCTTTGTCTGAGTAAAAGGATAAACACTCTGAGGCGAAGGAAACAAGATTTTCTAGACTCTAAATTAACGACTCTGACCTGCAACCACTCCCTCGTTCTCCCCGAGTGTTCCCACTAATGCGTCATGGCGTTCCGTTTGTGTTCCGCTAACGCTCACGTCCGAGGACGGGCAGGAGCACAGGTTTCTGTGTCAAACACAACCGTAAATAACCGCAGCAACTGTGACAGATTTATTTGGCTTTACTCAGAATTCACGCAGCGCTTTTCTTTCTCTGCTCTTTTAAACCTAACCCCCCCCTTCTCTCCCACCAGGAAAACCTTTCCATCCCAGCATGCAACACTGTCTGGCTTCGCTGCCGTCTACATCTCTGTAAGCACTCGCTGGCCTCCTGTATTTGCATCATGTGTTTGTGAATCCGTGATTTGTTGGATGCATGTTAGGAATAATTAATCTCGTGCAACCAGTGAGTCCAGTCTGATTCATAGTGTTCTTTCCGCCGCACCTCTGTGTCGTTTATTTCCTGCAGACGATCTTATTTTCTCTATCTGTTTAATGATCTGCGCTCGTAAAAACTATCCACAGACTTTTTTTTTTTTTTTAATCTCGCCGCCGGCGACCTAAAATAACTCCCTGCGTATTTTAAGCTGGAATGAAGTCCCTGTCACCTCAGACATCACATCACAGTCGTGTTGGCTCGTTTGCTCACTGAGAGGTTTTCAAGAAGCAGACTCTCCATCAGGCCAAACAGACTCTAATGACACTGGCCTGTCTGTGTAATGCAGGCTTTAACCAAATATATAAAATCAGCACGTTTGATGGGTATCTCTATATCTCAGATAGTTATTAGTATTGTTGTTATTACCGGACTAGTAACAGCAGAGCCAGCGTAGCATCCCAGTGCACTGTGTGGGAGCATTTCCCATCCTGCAGTCCAGTGCTGACAGCAGCAGTGTGTGAACTGTACAGCAAAGCAACCCTGTGACTTTTACACACACACACACACGCACACACACATGCTCTCTCCTCCAGCAGCTGTATTACAGCTCCTGGCCACATCGCTGCTGCCTCGCTGAGCCCAGTGTGGGCTCATTAAAGCTCACCAGACAGATTTGTGATCAGAGAGAAAAGGCAGCGGCGGACGAGGAGGGCAGCTGCTGCTGTTGCACGTTGTTCTGTTGTCAAATATCAAACGCAGCGAATGTCTGATTGTTTATTTTCCCGTGTGTTGTTCGTCGTCGCCGCCCACACGCCCGCGCGTTTATATCTCCCGCCGTCAAAGCTTCGTTGGAAAGCCACCTTGACGGGAAGTTGTTCCACTTGTTTCCCTTTTCACAATGGAAGTTATTGTTCTTGGGATATTTCTGATTGCACTGGAAGTTTCTGAGATGCCCTGACGTGTCGGCCTGCTGACATAT
Organism: Pseudorhombus dupliciocellatus; assembly: GCA_016785235.1. Lineage (NCBI taxonomy): Eukaryota > Metazoa > Chordata > Actinopteri > Pleuronectiformes > Paralichthyidae > Pseudorhombus > Pseudorhombus dupliciocellatus. Next base: position 489,218 of record JAFBJW010000233.1, read on the forward strand.
ATTTTCCACCACTCTTGCTCCGAGGAGTTTTCTGCTCAGCAGTCGACGGACACGCTTGTTATTTTTGCAAAAGCTGCTCCTCTGTCACTCAGCTGTCCTCCACTGTATTTCATGGAAATGTGGAGCGCATACAAAGAATGTGACTGCAAATAGATATTATTTCTCTCTCTCTCTCTCTCTCTCCGGCTATGACATCAGATCAGATTTCGCAAAATCTTGAAATGAGTTGCGTTGGAAACAAGTGAGATTACATCACAGGCTTCATTTACTTGAAAGCACAAAGAGCTGTTCACCTGATGGTTCAAAGTTCAAAGTTGAAACTCGATGCAGAAACTGAAGAATCGTGGCCGACGCCGGGAACACGTCGTGATCGTCTATGAGTCCCGTTGATTCGAAGTGAATGAACGCATCACTTGTCCAAATCAAATTCCTTCAGAACACACAAGCCAAGGGTGAAGCCGATGAGATGAACAGCTCTTCATACAGACAGCGATGTTGTTGTTGCTTTTCTGTTTTTATGCATGATCAACAACATTCATAAGAAAACTAAATGCATGGAATGACGTTAAACTCCTCCTACCTAGCGTTTTTGCTGCCGTGTGTCCACATGCCTCAGAGCCTCTCCCGCCCTCCATTGTGCCTGAACTGCCTTCTCTCTGTCACGGCAGATGTATTTCAACGCCAGCATCAACAGCACGACCAAACTGCTGAAGCCGCTCCTGGTGTTTGCCTTCTGCATGGCGGCGGGCCTCGCCGGGCTGACGCAGATCACCCAGCACCGCAGTCACCCCATCGACGTTTACGTGGGATACCTCATAGGAGCCGGCATCGGCGTCTACCTGGTCAGTCAAAGGGGCGGGCGGCGGGTGTATGACGCGCACAGATAAATAATGATCAGGCTGGAGGAAAAATGTACAGAATTGTTTTCACGATAATTACCAGCGTTATGATTCCTGAAGTCACTGAAAGCTATTGGAGTCACGCTGGGACAGATGTCAGCATAGGCTTGTGAGCATTTAGGGATTTGTTTTGTCCCCGGGGGGAGGAGTTAACAGGCGTTGAACACGTAAGTAGATTCTTATTGTAGTTTTGCTGTGACGGAATTGCACCATTGTTTATTTCTAACAGCATCTGACCAAGTGCTAACAAACACCTCTCCGCTCAGTGTGGCTTCACATTCTATCTCCTGGCACTTTTTTTTGTGGGAGTTCTATATAGATATATTCTATTAAAGCAGGAGAGAGAGAGAGAGAGAGAGAGAGAGAGAGAATAATCCGATAAGAATTCTCCAACAATTTCACACTCCGTTTTGAGAAAACTTATCATTGCCATTTTCCATGCTCGTCTATCTCCTTTCACTCACTCCCTCTTTTCCATCTTTTCCCTTTTTTTTCCCTTTTTTGGGGTGGTGGTGGTGGTGGTGGGGGGGGGGGGGGGTGTTTCTTGCTGGGGGGGGGGGGGGGGGGGGGGGGGTGATTCATGCTGATCTCAGACGAAACAACTGGAGGGAGGAGAGATGCCTACTCATGCTTCTTCTTCCCCCCTCCTAAAGATTAAAGAAAATACGTTTACATGCTTCATTCTTAATTTAACGTCCTTGTATGTCCTCCTTTATTTCTCCTTCCTGTCTCCCCCTCTGTCCCTCTGTCCTCTCCCAGGCTGTGTACGCAGTGGGAAACTTCAAAGCTTCGGACGAGGACGCTCCGTCTCTGCAGAAGCTGGCCCCGGCTCAGCAGAAGGACGGCCTGAGGGTGCTGAGCCAGCGGAGCCATGACTCCCTGTACAGGAAGACTCCCCGGGTGTCGGAGAGCAGAGAGGAGCTGGGGGCGGGGCTGGGATCCGGGGCTCGCAGTAAGGTGCGGAGGGAGAAGGCCTCCCTGGCCTCCCTCAAACGAGCCAGCGCCGATGTGGAGCTCCTGGCGACCCGCGGCCCCATGGGCAAGGAAACCATGGTTACCTTCAGCAACACGTTGCCCCGAGTTGCGAACGGCAACAGCCCCATCTCCCCGTCGGAGGAGCCGGTTGCCGTGCAGCGCCACATGACCTTCCACGTGCCCTTTGACCCCCAGAAGTCCCGGCAGCTGGTGTCAGAGTGGAAGCAGCGCTCGCTGGAGCTGCGCAGCCAGAGCTCGCGGGACGAGGACGAAGAGGACGAGAGAGACGGCGGAGATGAGGGAGGAGCGGCGGCGGCAGACGCTGGGGACACGGGGATGCCGTCCTCCCTGTATCCCACGGTGCAAGCCAACAAGGGCATCGCCACGCCGAGCGGAGCCAGGATGGCAGTGGCCCCCCCGCTGGTTCACATCCCCGAGGAGGCGTCTCGGCCGCCGCCCGTGTCGCCCAAGAGCGCCAAGACCCGCGCCAAGTGGCTGTCACTCACAGAGGGGGGGTCGGTGAAGGAGCCGGGGCAGGGGCCCATCGCGGTGTCGACGCCCCGCGTCCCCAACACGCAGCCCAACCAGCCGCCGAGTCAGCAGAGAGTCACTCAGGTGGGGAGGGGCTCGGACCAGAAGTCGTGATTCGTTTTCCAAAGCCGGCTGGAGCAGAGCCACTTTTTAAAAATATGCTTTGGAGAGATTGAACAGCTACTATGAGCTCGACACCTCTGATTTATGTTGTTAAAGTCAAAGCAGAACAACACAGGTCGAGGCAATTTCACTGATGAGTTTCTGATGTAAACCCATCTGACGAGGGTTCAAACGCTAATTATACTCAGAGTTAAATCTTATTGAAATGCCCCTGAGGGACATCGAGTCATTTGATAGAACACTTTATTTGTAATAAAACTCCCTGAACTCTTGAGTGAATATTCCCTCAGTGAGCATTTTCGGATTTGGTGAATTTTGCGTTTCTTCTCTTGTACTCATGCGGGTCTCTGTCCTGCAGGTGATAGCCATGTCCAAGCAGCAGGGTGCCGGCACCTCGTCCACCAAGACGTCCGAGGGCGGCTCCTCCTCCGGCGGCGGCTCCAAATGCTCCGAGTCGCCCTACTACCGGATCCCGTCGGATCGGGACAGCTGCACCGGGAGCAACCCGGGAAGCATCGCCGGGAGCGGGAGCATCGTCACCATCGACGCCCACGCCCCCCACCACCCGGTGGTGCGCGTGTCGGCGGCGAACGGGAAGCCGTGGGAGTGGAGAAACACCATCAGCGGTAACATGTTGGCCGCGGACACGGCGGGGGACAAACACCGCATGGCGCTGCAGCGGCAGGACAATGTCAGCCACTACCGGGACTACCGGACGCTGCCCATGAAAACGGACTCGCTCGGCTCCTCCTCGGCCAGCGGCAGCGCGGATGGGGGGCCGGAGCTGCCTCCCCCGCCTCTCCCCACCTCCACCTCCCCCCTGCCTCCCCCACCTCAGCTGTCCTCCACCCCTCTTCCGCCACCGCCCCCTCACTCGTCGCCCTCGCCGCTGCCTCCCCCTCCTCACCCGAGCTCCTCTCCGCTGCCTCCTCCTCTCCCGCACCCCGTCCCCTCCCACATGCCCCCGCCTCCTCACCCGTCCTCTCAGATGTCCCCGCCACCCCTCCCGTCATCCTATCACATGCCCCCGCCCCCTCACTCGTCCTCCTCTCCCATGCCCCCGCCTCCTCACCCATCGATCTGCCCGATGCCGCCACCTCCTCAATCATCCGCCTCGATGCCGCCGCCTCCTCACCCGTCCTGCTCCAGCATGCTCCCCCCTCCTCCCCACCCTGATTTGCTGATGGACGGTCACAGCCAGACATTGTCCCGCTCCTCCACGCTGCCTCGCCGGCCCTCCGTCTCAGCCCGCAGCCACGCCGAGCAGGAGCACTATTACAAGGCCCTGCAGAACGAGAGGATGTTATAGTGACGGGGGACACCACTGGACGTCTTTGCCAGATGAATGATTGTACCTCTGAGGACTCGTCTGAGACGGTGTAAATTGTAGGTGGTGGCAGGTGGACTGGGGGACTTTTACAGAAAGACTAAAAGGGGTCAGGAGACTCTGAATCCAGAGCGGCAGCTCAGCTCAAAGTGCTGGAGCTGAAGAGACAGCAGGGGTGAGGAGAGTGGACGGCTCGGGGGAGGTCTGGCAGCTCACACACTCAGCAGGGGATCTGCCCCCCCCCCCCCTTTGCCCACAGCGCCAGCTCAACAGCCCCGACTGGGGAAAAGAAGGGTGGAACGAGGGAGTGTGAGCATTACAATCCCAAGCTCACCTCCAGTTTTAGCTCGCACACACACACACACACACACACACACACACTCATCCTCCGCGCTCTTTTCAGACACGTTCAAAGAAAGGAGGGAAGAGGCTGCAGCTGAGAGAGAGAGATATCACAATGAACAGTCAGGGATACGCTAAATCGAGTTTCCCCTGAGAGGAGGGATAAGACCGAGGAAACAAAACAACTACAGGCAATACCAGCCCTTCTTAAACTGGTGCAGCTGTTTGAGGATGCCGAGCGCTACCAGCTGTAAACGGCGTTCTTCAAAACACCCAGGAGATGTATGAAAAGAATGCAATGATGACAAGTTCAAGTGCAGGTTCAAGAGAAATAAGTAACAGCCACAGACGCGAGTCCTTTTACCTCTCTAAATAAACACGCCAAACGGGACCCTTTGTGTTTGTTTGAAAGCAAATCTATTCTCTAGAAAGAGCCGGCTTGTGCCACATTCACAGAATGATACTCCATTCACCGGGCGTCCACGCTGCGGCCACGAGAGTGGAGGAGCGTTCCAGTCAGGTGTTTGGAAACCACTTGCCGATCTGGATCAAATTTGCCTTAGGAAAAAAAAACGGGCCAGCCACGGACTGGTTCTGCTTTTGTGTCGTGACATAAATTCCAAACCTATTTAAGAAAATCATCTCAGTTCAAGGCTTGCATGTCTGCTTTGGCGCTTCAGCTGTCTTCACCAGCTGATGCATTGATCTCAGTTGCCATGGAACTGCAGATCAGCTGATGAAGATGAAGATGCGATGCAGCTACAAGCTACAAACGGCCGAGCGGGTGGCTCCTGAGTCGGAACTGCTCAAAACGATTTTAAACCAAAAAAAACTGTTCAAATTTAGTTTTCAGTTTCAGAAAGATGAACTGATTTTAACATGTTTAAAAAATGTAAATGCAAAACATATTTATGGCTTCATACCTTATACACTGCTGCAAATAATCAGCAACTGCAGATATAGGAAATACACTCTAAACTACACGTTGAAATGAAGTATGTAATTCTTGCTCACCTCTGCCTCTTGTGTGTATTTCTACCACGTTGTATAAAGCCATTTTCAGATATGAATCCTTCCGTCCAGTATATATATTACCCTCTGCCATTTTCTTTTCTGTTTCGAAGACATTCCATCCAGCGAGAAGTGCTTTACTTTAAACCACACTTGTTAACTCACACACCAACACAAATGAAGGATTCCCACCCGTGTACCTCAACCTCTGGAAGACGTGAGCGGTTTTGTAAAGTCATGCTGAGAAGAGGCTGCGTTCAGTGGAACCAGTTGTGTTTTGTAGTGGAGCAGGTAGATAGCGTTGCTTGTCAGTTTGTGCTGCATGTGTGTACGAGCGTGTGTATTTTTTTATTTATTTTTTTCTTATGAATAACTTCTGTGCTTTGAGTCTGCACCGTTACCGTTGACAGGCAGACGTGCTCCATTTTTCAGTGCTGGTGATTATCGTCCTGGTTTTCCCCATTTTGACTGTAAAAATACTTGATATTACCTAATATTATTAATACGGTTATTATTATGATGATTATTACCCTGTAGTCCTTTTTATGGGCTCATGTTTTCTATCTGTGGTTGATGTGTAATATTAATATCCTCATTGAATAAAAAAATACTTCTTAACTCAGGTTTCGTCTCGTGTTACTGCGGCAGCGGGCGCTCGCCTCAGAGCAGAGGGTCGTTTGCCGGAGCAGCTTTTACCGCCACTCTGGTGAAAAGGATCTTCTCCATTGATTCCTCTGTTTTGGTGCTCATTCATACTGCGGTGCACGCTCACATGCCAACATGCTCACTCACGCACACTCGCCAGATGGATGCAACACATGTACGCTGGGAGTGAAACGTTCACTCCTCTCCTGCCGTGGACCAGTGTCGGGTTACCATAATGAAATCTGCCAGAATGCTGGTCAATCTTAAAATGACCTGCAGGGCTGCAGCAAGCACTGCATGATGCCGACCAGTGTTTGTGTGTGTGTGTGTGTGGGTGTGTGTGCGTGTGTTCCTGCACAGGCATTTTCTATAAATAAAAATGTTGTTTAATTCAGATATAAATTAGAGCATGATTCATGTGTTACTGTGCATTCATTATCCAGATACACAGGGTTATGTGTGTGTGTGTGTGTGAGAGAGAGAAAGTAGTGCACAGCCAGGATGTCATGAGGTCATCTTTTCAACTCTGATATGTCGATTGTGTGCATTTTCTTATATGTGTGTGTGTGTGTGTGTTTGTTTCATCGTGTGTGTGTGTCCAATGCGGTGGAGCATTGAGCTGTGTGATGAGGATGTAGAGGCAGTGGGGGGTGCAGATGGTGTACTGAGGCCTGAGGACAGTCAGTCTGTCCATGACTCACACTCACCAAGCCAGCATCTCTCGCTCTCTCTCTCTCTCTCTCTTTGGTGGCCCAGAAAGCACTACACAACAAGTGTGTATTCGTGTGTAACTGATGGAGGCAACGATGTGGACGTAGCTTTTCGCATGCGTCTATTTTTGTGACTTGGTGTATATGCCTTTAAATCTCCTGTGTGCACAGGTGTGTGTGTGGACACGTCTATATATAGTTTCAGTTCAATAGAGTCGTCATGAGGACATTTTGATCGGTCCTCACATATTAGATTGACTTCAAGAGGATTAACGTTGGTTCAAATTTAGGCTAGGGTTAGATTAAGGATAGGGTAAAGTTAGAGTTAGGCTAGGGTTGGATTTAGGCATTAAGTTGTGATGGTTTACGATCAGGGACTAGGGAATGCATTATGTCAAAGAGTGTCCTCACAACCGCAGAGAGTCATGCGTGTGTGAGCGGCTCTCCTGTGGAAGCCTCTGGCGTCCTTTTCAAGTGTGATTTACCGCCACCAAACAGCACAAAGGACCTTTGTCCGTGGCTTCACTTTTATCTAACGCTCTCTGTCACTATCACTCTACTTACTGTCCTCTCACCGGCTCCTCCACAACCTTTACACAGGGAGGAAGGGGATTTGGAGATTTGGAGCTTATAACCTGATTTTCCTCCAGCTCTCAGTTTCCTGAATGATGGATTATGATTCCAGAGGGTCACGGGGATCATTTCACTCTCAGTCGGGTCGGTTCATTTTTCCAAACAAGTCAAATATTGATCCCTTTATAGCTTGAGAAGGTTGTTGCATTCAAAATATTACCTTCCATAGAGGAAGGGACGATGCACCCCAACCGCTGGGCTGATTCTGTATCAGGGTGCAGTCCTGAAACAGTGGAGGGAGCCCCTGTTTAACATCCCTCTTCAAGGGCTGCACCAATTATGAAAAAGGAGCGAAAGTAATGGTTTCGTATTCCCATGGCGTAATGGCTGTTAAGGATTCCAGCCTGGGATCCAGAGTAAATTAAATTTCGTCTCATAAGGGCTTATTAAGCCATGTTACCAAATCCTGTCATTTGTCGAACCACCAGGCTCAGACCTCGCAGTGCAGCTCTTCTGGATCCCCAACGACAACCAGCCTTAATGTGCCAGGCAGCTGTCTGCCGCCTCAGCCAGGGGCGACAGCTGACATTTGTTGGCTGCTGCACTGACTCAGGAGGTCCACGACCTTAAAAAAAAATCTAGATTTAATGATTTCTCAGGTGGGCAAACGAACTAACCAGGCACTAAAGCAGCTATAGGAGCGAAACAGCATCCGCTGTCCATGTTTGCCAAGGTTTGGTCTGCGGGAGGATTTCCCCTCAGCGATGCCCTCAGGGTCGAGGATCAGTGGTTTCCTGCTTGTTCTTTAACCTGCAGGCTGTGAGGTGATAAATGTCACCAGCACCAAGCCACCAGTTCCTCAGTTACAGCCCAGCTGGGAGTCTGACAGTTTTATAGAGTTGTCTTCACCCCACAGAGCCACTGCTGATTTAATCGGGCTTCATTCTCTCGATGGTCTTGACATGCTCCGATTTTATTTTCTCCCTTGAACCGAGCGAGGAGCCGCATCGTAACTCTGCAGCCCCGATAACGGCTCTGCGAGGCCAAATGCTCATTTGAGCGCTTTAGCATGGACGCCAAACACTGTGATTAAAGATGGACGCGATGATGGCTTCCCAGAAGCCAAAGCATCTAAAATGCCACCTGCTGTCCCGTCAAGGTCATTAAGGGCACCTGCTCCATGTTAGGGGATGGGATCAAACCAGTCAAAGGTTGCTTTGATGATGGTTTCTGTCCCTGAACATTGTTCTTGGTGTTTATTCAAATGCTGATATTAAGTTTAGTATTAATTAAGTATCATGATTGACAGCTGAAACTCAGTCACCGTGCTAACTGCAAATATGTGTCAGCAGAAATCAAATCAGTTATGATTAATCCTCTGGGGACCATGAAATTAAAAAAGCAATCCATGTAAGAAAGGGATGAGATATTCCAGTCGGGACCAATGTGACCAGTCAAGGGACTGACATTCCCATCACCAGAAGCCATAATTCAGAGCAAGAAAAAAAAAACATGGCTGACACACTGTTAATATGGATGTTTCTAAAAATTCTTCGAGTACTGACTTTCATGTGACAGCGTAGAGAAACACTCCACCAGGCAGAGAATGTACGCGACTCTCCCAGTCGCCCTCACTCTGCTCCTCTAATTAAACCGGATGTGTCTGTGTCAGTCTCCTCCAGCTTTGACAGTTGAGGAGATAAAGCGGGTTAGGGGAAACGACTCCTGCACCCCTCGTTCACGGGCGCACGTTCCCATGAACGTACACAACAACGCACTCACTCCAAGATGTATTATATATGAAGACAAATACACAGAAGCATGTAATGATTTGCATACACAGACACACACTCCCATCCCTCCTATTTGTCTACGGGCGGAGATCGGTGCAGTGTGTTTGAGCCTGAGTGGGCTGATGTGGTTGTGGCCTTATACATGCATGAGTAAGACTTTACAGTACGTGGCTTCAATACCCTGCAGGCCCAGCCATGGGTAGTAACACACTGACACAGTTATCAGACCAGACTAATTGGGTCTGCCACTATGTGCCTGTACATGTCTGCAGGAGAACCGCTATGAAGGTGCGTGTGTGTGTGGGCAGGCACATTAAAGGTATCTACTGTATGTAGCACTTTTATGGGGACTTGTCTCCCTTGGGGGCATAAGGACAGGTTGTAAGGTTGGATTTGGGGTTGGGTTAGGACAGGGGTTAGCACTTACTTCGGTTCAGGTTATAAGTCTCCAAGAAATCAATGTAATGACCTCTGTAGTCATGGAGACACTGTGTGTGTGTGTGTGTGTGTGTGTGTATGTGTGTGTGTTTGTGTGTGTTACTCTTTCATGTATTTCCAAGGAATCCTGTATACAATACTATGTGTTCTCCTTCACTGCCCTCTCATCTCTAAAACCTCTCAGAAGTGGAGTTAAGATATTGTGTGTGCGTGTGTGCGCACATACAACCCTCTGCTTTAGTGTGTTGTGTCCTGCCACGCATCGATAATGATCTCTCATGCTACATGACCACCTCTGTCCCTCTGCTCCGGTTCATCGTCTCAAATTTCAGAAATGCCCCCCAACCCCCCCGTTTCTGGAGTAAAATAAAAACTGTCAGATGTGTCAGAGTCTTCTGTGGAAGCTCTTGGCAGAGGAGGATCATGCTCTCTCACAACCGTCTGACCCACTTTCACTCCTTACATCCCCGCAGTTAAGATGCTGAGGGATATTTATGCCTAAAAAAACGCCAAAAAAGGCAAAACATTTAGCCGAGTCTGCAGCAATGTCGCCCTGCCACAAACAATGTGTTTCATCAAATCTGCAAATAAAAGCGTGCAAGTGTACCGGAGATGTACTGAAGCCAAAAAAAAAAATCAAGTATGAAATTAAAGAACAGACATTCTCATCGGTAATCCAGCCTAAATCAGTCGGCCTGGGAGCGTCGATTTAATGAGTAAATTAGCACGCCGCGGCACCACGCTCATCTGTGCTCATGCCTGGGATCCGTCCCATTTCAAAGCAGCTGGAAGCAGAGGAGCCGAAACAAAGATTGCATTTAAATACAATTAAATGTGTCCAACTTTGCTCTGAATGCATGCATCCACGCATGCGTCACATGAGGAGTAGTGGATGAGCTCCAGAGACAAAAAGCACAGAGCACAGGAATAAAGAAAGGAGTGAAAGCGAGGATGGATGGATGGATGGATGGAGCACACAGACGGAATAATGATCAAAAGTGTGATGCGCTAAGTACGGCATGGATGCAAAGAGGGAGAGAAAAACATCGAGGCAAAGGAGAAACTAGTGAGGAAGGAGTGGGAGGACCAAATAGAGAGATAAATGTATGGTGTAAGGAGGGACATGAGAAATGAGGGGAAAGGAATTAAAGGGAGAATGCAGGAGGAAACAGAAACGAGAGGCAGTGGGCGTTTCGATGTAAAAAGCAAACAGCAGGAAGCAAAAAGTAATGAATGTGTAAAAATGAAGGTGGGACGTCTAAACAAGATGAATGAAAGGAACGGGAAGGAATCGGAGGCGATGCGAAGAGGAAACGTTTCGGGCAGCTTTACGGACGAAAGAGAGAAATAAAAGAGCTGCCACTCTGCGGTGACTCCCAGTCGGGCCTGTGAATGGATCACTGCCTTCGCCACGATTCTCACTGACCTGCATAACAGCAACCAATTAACACATTGTCACATCCCATGCCAACTTGATCCAGCACCGAGAGGTGGAGGCCGCTGATATCATGGTGATGGTGTGAGGGGGAGACGGAGGGAGGGAGGGAGACGGGGGAGAATCCAAATGCAACTCCATTAGTGTGGACGTTTGCAGCCACAGCACAGCCACGGTAGGTGTTTATCTAATGAGGCCGCCGCTTCGCACGTCCCCGCCACATGACCCTCATTATTCGTCCCCCGTGGATTTACAGCGGCAGAAGAGACGCGCGCTTATTCTGTGCCTGCTTTAAAAGACGGCGGGATTAAGAGAGCGGTATTTAAAGACGGGTTCAGGAGGAGACCAAGCGCTTGGCCTTCCATTATTCATGTCTGGTGTCCCGGCGCCGCAGAGACAACGTGCAGAGACGGAGAAGAGACGAGGAGGCAGAAGGACAAAGCGAAAAGATTAGGGGACAGAGGAGGCATGGACGAGGTAAAAGAAGGTCGGAGGGACACGTTGTCTTTTGATGTACTTCAGTGAAACGGCTCATTACAAGCAGAAAAATGTGCAGCTCCCACACACACCCACACGCAGACACGAGTGAATACAAAACAATCTGTAGCCCACAGAGGCACGACTGACATTATAAAACCCACAGTGATGGGCAGAGGCAGGTGAGACGGAACAGAAGGAGAGAGGGGATGAAAGGAAGTGAAACACTTTGGCGTTTTTCTGGCTCAACACACCGAGGGCATTCCAGCATGGAGGATACTCTTTATACTCCACCTCCTCCAGGCCTCCGTCTGGCTTTCAGCCCCACCACCACCACCACCACCACCCTCTCCCCTTCTCTCTCTCTCTCTCTCATCCATTCACTTTCTCATTACCCCTTCCTCCCTCCCCTGCTGAGGATTTACACCCGCCTCCTCCAAATTCCACTTGCTTATTTTCATTTTGGGTCATTTCTTTCCCGGCGATGTTTATTCATGACGAGGTTCTGAGAGGGAGATAAGAAGCCAAGTGCTGAGCTGGCCCCAAGGGCTGAGAGGGCTCCGAGTCAGAGCGTGTGTGTGCACTGACTCACACACACACACACACACACACACACACACACACACTAAATACATCAAGAAAAGGCCCAAATAGTATGTGTGTGTGCCTTCAGGAACCCACTCAAGTACTCAAAGCTGCAAACACACACACGCTGTGTTTGGTTTCTCGTCACATATGGGACTGATGTGTCTTTGCGCGTGAAACGACTCAGTTGTTATCAGATCGAAGCCGAGCTCGCTGCCTCCCTTTGCTGTTCCTGTGAGTGGAGAGAGGAAATCTTTTTTTTTTTTGGTGTTTTTTTAGGTACGTCATTCCAAAAACATGCCTGACCCTCATCTGTCAGCAGTATTTATCATGATATCATGGCACACACGCCCCACGAGGTAGGCTGCATTTGCTTTCCAAATCCTCCCTCCCTTCCTACGCATGCTCGTTTGTATTTTTGCCTACTTGGGGCTTCTGTATTTGCGTACGACAGGATTTGCAGTTACAATGGCCAGAGGGACCGGTAGGGCGGGGGGGGGGGGGGTGGGGATGTGGTGTGCAGCAGGGGGAGAGAAAATGGGGGGGGGGGGGGGGGGGGGGGGGAGTGGATGTGATGTACAGCAGGAGCAGAGAAAATGAGGCGTTTGTTTTCCCGGGAGAGGCTTAAAAACCCTCCCATTCACACTCACTGGATCCCAAATCTGCTCAGCCACCTCTCATTTTCCACAGCATTTTCTCCTAAGACCTCAGACAATACGCACCCATCAGAAACCCTGCCCGCGTCTCCCGGCTGCACCTTCTCCAAAACTTCCTCTCCCAAATCCTGAGGAGCTGCCGGGGCCTGAGCCGGAGCCGGTGTCTGGCACAGAGGCGCCTGCCAGCGTGATCACAAAGGTTGAACTCTAATTACACTCCGCAGAGTTCAGGAGAGTCTGAATAGTCTGAATATCTGTTACTGGTCTCCACGGTGATGAGGATGTGCAGCATGAGGGCAACAGAAGGCCCATAGACTCCCACAACAGCAAAGGATACAAGCCTTTATGTTCTGAATAACAGAGTGAAGTACTTTTCCTTCACTCTGCATAACCCTATCACACTTGTTTCTATAGCGACTGATTAAAATCAATTAATCCGACGCTAGTGTGCGCAGATAAAAACCAGATCTAGTGGATTTAAATGTGGTTTGACAGACGGATGGGCCTTGGTGGAGGTGTGAGCTGTAAACTGAAGGCTGGTTCTTTTCTACTCTTCTGAACCGCTCCAATACCTTGAGTGCACTTTAGGTTTCACACACACAGCTACTCACAGGGTCCTTATCAAAGTCCACTGAGACTCCAAACAAAATCCAGGGATTTGGGAAGTTAATTTAACACATTTTCATCAAACTAAGAACTGTTTCTATCCATCACCAGTGAATTTGCAGAGGATTCCAGTATTAACCAACGAAGATATGTGCGACACGAGCACCACCTGCTGGCTGTCTGCTGCAGGCGCAACATATTTTTGGTGGCTCTCAGGATGTAGGCGTGGAGGACTGAAATCAAAAAGGATGCAAAAATCCTTTTTAAGACGGTGTGATCAATCCAATATGTTGGAATTGGATTAAAATAACACACAGGAGATTTAATCAGAGCGGCCTCACAGTCTGGGGACATTTATATAACAGGGTGAGCAGCGGTGACTTTGACCCTGTCCGCCACTAGATGGGGGAGAGGGGCAGCAGCAGGGCCCGATATACGGTCCCCTCTCCTGGATCTGATCCCAGTCTTCAGGGCTGCACGTATGCGCCGCTCCCCTATACGTCACAGGAGCAGCAGGGCCCCCGTGAGGAGAGCTGGACCCACATCTCAGTCAGCGCGCGCAGCCAGGGCCCCATTATCTACGGCAGGCAGGGAGGGAGGCGTATCCCCCCCCCCCCCCCCCCCCCCCCCCCCCCCCCCCCCCCCCCCCCCCCCCCCCCCCCCCCCCCCCCCCCCCCCCCCCCCTCCCTCTCTCTCTCTCTCTCCCTCTCACCCACTGTACCGACTCCAACCTGCCTCAGACGACGCCCCACAGCCCGTGAGATTTGCGCACCGGGGCGCCGCAGCCCAGCCGCCGTGTGCGTGTATTTCTCGCTCCTCCAAGGAAACCGTCGCGCCCGCCGTGGTTCTTCTCCTCCTCGCCCCCGCCGGGTCGCGCGCACAGGCTGCCCGCGGCATCACCTCAGCATTAGCAGCCAGGGTGCCACTCAGAGGAGGGAGCGGCAGCAGCAGCGGCAGAGGAGGAGGAGGAGGAGGAGGAGGAAGGGGTGGCAGAGTATTCCCGAACTGACGCTCAGAAATAAACAAGACGACAGACAGCCTGGTTCGGGGAGACGTCCGCGGCTGGGAAGCGAATCTGCACGTGAGTAAAGTCGTGATTTGCGGTGTTTTCCTGCGCACGAGCGGGCGCTTCGTCCAGAGGAGCGATATTTGCCCTGCAGCAGCAGCAGCAGCAGCATCCTCTGGTGCGAAACAGGGAGATGGAGACAGGGCAACCAAAATAGAGATAAGAGGACACAAAAACATCGGCGCTATGTTTAGAAACCGTGACTGTAAACACCCTGATGGCTCGCTCGCCTGGCTGTGAGGTTACAAGTCCCAAGAGGCGCAGCATCCTCCGAGGGGACACTCTCAGAAATAACACGCTGTCATGTCAGGCGCGGTTATTTATTTTCTTCTTCTTCTTCTTCTTCTTCTTCTTCATTTTCCATGGAATAAAAATGGCTGCGTTATTATGTCATGTCAACATCCTCCAGTCCGGTGCGTGCCCGCGGGCCCGCTGCAGCCAGGACGACAGGTGTATGTGGATGCCACCATGTTTACGAGCTCGACGGGTCCGTCGTGTATCATCGATCTGTTTTGCGAGCCCACTGCTTTTTTTCAGGATGTCTGAATGTTCCAGCGGCGCCATGCAGCCGCGCGCCACCGCTGCTGTCGCACGAGGGAGAGAGAGAGAGGGGGGGGGGGGGGGACGCTGCCTGGCTGCAGGGGGGGGGGGGGGGGGGGGGGGGGGGGGGGGGGGGGGACGCTGCCTGGCTGCAGGGAGGCAGAGGAGGGTACAGCACGGTGCTCTGGTGCTGTGATGTGAGCAGTCTGCTCCAACATGGCGCGCGTGAGCCGATAAAGCTTGGCCGTGACATACTCCTGTCTGGAATTCATACCGCGTGCAGCGGGCTTTAGCGTGAGGCCGCCGAGCTTCATCCTGGTTTGGCACCGGATGACTCTGCTCTGGTTGCCACTGGTGATGGAGTCAGCGCGAGCCTCCATCCTCCTCTCAGGAGCTCACGTAGGCTCGTGTTTATGTTGTGGAGCGATTTCCACTTGATGATGTAATGACGTTTGATCACAGCAGGGTCCCCGTGTGAGCACAGAAAGAGAGTGTTTTTGTTTGGTCTGGTGTCCATTGTGTCTCTCCAGGGTTTTTTTTTTCTTTAAATGTCCTCTGAGCCAATGTCACGGTGTGGACAACATCTTTGTTTGCCAGAGGACGGCATCGTGTCCACAAGCACAACGCTACTATCAAGTGAATGGTGATGAATGAAAACAGCCGGAGGGGCATGAACCTGTTCGATTCCAGCAACAGCTGCAGGGAGAAGTTCAGTGAAAGTGATCAACTTAGATGTGTTATGTCATCGCAGATGTCACAGGCTGGAGCGACGTTTCAAACCCAATGCAACGGCGGGTTTCAGTGCCGTGTTAAAGATCAAACCAACAATAGTTGGAAGAATGAGCTCATCAGCGGCTCGCTGCTGTTCTGTGGTTATTGTGGCGCGTGTGTGTGTGGGCGACATGTCAAATCCACCACAGGCCTCAGCCCGCACACGGGCGAGCCGAGGGTCTACATCCGCTCGGCTGCTCTGTGTTGTGTCAGCAACTTGCTCTGGAGCTGACAGCACTTGTCCTGTCCACCCAATCATCATCCGGCATCATGACTCTGGACAGCCACATGTCTGTGTGTGTGTGTGTGTGTGTGTGTTGACTCCTAGTCTGACTCCTAGTCTGGCGGGCCGGGCACTGGGATGGATCTACTTTCACCAATTTAGATAGATGGGCTAAATGGGCCGGTAAGCAGGAGCTCATTCATGCCTAATCTTGGACTGTCAGTGAAAAATGTGAGCGAGTAAAAAACTCTTTACGACCAGCTACGTTCAAAGTGCTCTTCAGTAAAACCTCCTGAAATCCAGGACTGTGGGAAAAATGTTCCCAGGCCGAGCAGCTCCTTGAAGTGGAAGTGTGTAGCTGCACACAGTCACAAACAGCCCTGATAAAAACACTTAAAATAGGCAGAGGACGCCCAAGTGACACGACAGCGTCGCTGCTGATATCCAGACAAAAGAGCTGATGTGGCACAAATCCATCTCCGCACCAGTGTTCCAGTCCGGTCCCACCGCTGACACTGACACTTACCGCCCCCTGATTGAACCACATTTAAATTCACTAGATCCCGGATTTTACTTGAATTTGCCAACTCAAGCATCAATCCCCTCGATTGTGTTCATTTATCTCAGGCTTCATGAATGATTCTCTGGGAAATCAACAAACACGACCAAAAGTCCTCGTGCAATCTGAGAGAAAGTGGAAAAAATGAATCCTGGATCTGCCTCCTGCTCCGCTCATGATCCGGCGCTGCATCTTGACACCACGTTTTGGAGCAATCCTGCTAACTAACAGACCAATAGAGACATTTCACTGTCACCACTGGGTGGTATGACATCATAACCAGAGGACAGCCGGCCTCCTCACGGGTTCACGTGCTGCTCGGAGCGAGTAGAGTGATGGATACTGCTAATTATCCTCGCTGACCTCATTGGCATTAAGGAACCATTAAAGCCTTGGTTATAAAACCAGACCAGTAAGCCACCGCTGGAAAATGACCAGTGCACGCTGCAGTTACTGCTTTGTGCAGGGTGATGGTATTGCTGAGTGGAAGAGGAAGAGGAACTAAAAGCTTTGCTAAGCAGGCGCAGCGATAAAGAGGAACATCTGGGCTCTGAGACGTGAGATATTATTAGATAAGACGACGCACTCCACCTCGCCCTTGTCTTATTTTCTCTCTCTCGCTCTCTCTCTTTCTATTAATCTCAGACGTCTCTCTTCCTCCTGGATAGTCACTTTCCCTTTCTTTCTAACTATCTCTCATTTCATCCCTTCCGTCCTGAACGCTTTGTCATGAGAGATAAGGCAGAAGAGGATTCAGGAGTTTTTTTTTCACTTCACATAAATTGTCTTTTTTTTTTTAGCCCATAAATCGCTTAAATCGGAGATGGAAATGTGCTCGGCAGCAGCACGTTTGCTCATTCTGTGTGTGTGTGTGTGCGTGTGTGCGCGCTCTGTGCCCTTTCTGAAACGAACGTACACCCACACTCACATGACGATCATCTGTGTTGTTGCAGAGATGATATCAAAAGCACTATTGATAAGCAGCCGAGAGAAATAATCTGTTTTTTACACTGCGGATAAACTCTCTCAAACACACACACACACACACACACACACACACACACACACACCTGGTTTAAGGGCGAGAAGGAGACAGAATATTAGATTCTTTGAAATCCCAGAGGAGGCTGGACAAACACAGTGAGCATAAACAAACGGCTCGACCCTCTTGAGGGCATTAAGTGGGGATTGGACTCTCGCCACGAGGGGCGGCACCTATGTGGCCTAATGGTTCCTGTGTTAATGTACCGGGGCCGCTCCAGTAATGCTGCTGGTGCACAGGCTTCCTATTCCTACATCCGGACATATGGAGTTTGCTGATGGACCAGGAGGTAGAGACCACACAATGGAGACGGACATAAAAGCAGCGGTGTCAGCAGGTGATGCTGCAGCTAATGCTGTTACGCTAGAACCGTCGGCCTTTTCCTCCGTTTCCCCCACAGACACCGATCAGGTGACGGATTCCTAAACGCGCGATCCAGGCCAGGACACTTAGGGATTCACTCAAGATGGTTTATTGCGTTGGCTACACTTAACATTCAAATGCAGGCAGGCGAGAACACCCCCTACAAAGGGCGCATTGTAAAAACCGAGCCGCTCTGTCTGGAGCGGATTCAAGACTCGGCTCTTTTGTCGAGAGAGCTGTTGTGTTGCCACTAATCTAAGAGACAGCCACAGGAGCAAAGGGCCCCGATGTAAAGGTCCTCTAACGGATGCTGGAAGCTCGCTCCAAGAATGTTCCACACTCAGCTGTGTCAGGCTTTGTCACAGAAAGGTGTTGACGATGACATAATGAGCGAGCTGTTTCATTGTTTTGTTTTGTTTTTTTGTTGGAGCAGTTTCAAAGTGCTGAGTGTTTCAGTCAGCTGGCAGGAAAAGCATCAAATCCTCACATTTGAAAGGCTGCAACGCGCAACGTCATCAAAACCGCCAATTCTTTCATCAGCCCACTAAAAGTTGCTCGTTCCACACCTGCCTGTTTGCCAGTGGCACCAAAGATGAATTTGTATTCCGCAAGCTGAACGGTGGAAACATGGGGATCGATAAGCTCGCCATCATCAGCGCTGTAGCCTCGGCATGCATTCACTGGACAAATGAACAAGCAGAGACCACGGCAGCCGCAGAGGAGTAAAGGTTTACTGTGGCAGAAGTAACAAAGGTCGAGTGTGTGTGTGTGTGTCAAGTGGAGAAATGTGGTCATAAGGCGAAGCTATGAGGAGGCATCCAGGGAGAGGACACACGGCGGGAAGACAAGACACACCGAGATGAGACAGAATGAACGAATTGATTCTTGTACATAATTTGGGAGAGAACAAATGAGGGGAACATGATGAATGAGGGACCTGTTTCGCCCGTATCTGAAGGATTAATGCATCTCATCCCTCTCATGCTAAGCAGTCCCTGACGACTTTATCTGCCTGGCCTCGGAGGACATCCAGGAGACGTCAGCGTGACTCATAACCTATCCTAACCTACCCCTGGCGGAGGTGACCGAACCCTGTTCGGACGCGACCGATCAAAACGAGAAGACTTCCGGCCTCAAAACTCTCGTCCCTCGTCGACAGATTCTGCGAATTCACGTGAAGAATCTGTTGGCGGAGATTAGGAAAGAAGTGCAAAGGCCGCCGCGCCTCCAGCTGTGCCGCTGTGGTTTAACAACCCAAATAATCCAGGTCGCAGCAGTTAACATGTACGTGCCACAGTCCTCCTGTCAAAACACTGGTACGCTGCATTATGGGGCTTCGCAGGAGCTTTGTCCGGTCCAAAAATAATGCGGCGGTGTCAGCAGGGACTGAAGACAGAAACTTAAGAGCTAAGGGAGTTTGCTCTGCAGGGAGGATCCAATCACAAGACGCTGTTTCACGGCATTGTGGATAATCTATGATCTAATCCTTCTGGATCTTGACTGAGGTTTGGAACCGAAGTTATGTCATAGTAAATGTCAGGATATTTTGGTCTCTGCATCTTTACCCTACGTTATGTAAGAGCAGGGCTAAATCACGGGGGCTTTTATTTGTTTGTCTCGGGTTTTCAAATATTTTAAATACCGTTTCATGAACTCGTGGCCAAATGGAACAAATTGAAAAGTCGAAAGTCCACTGAGTCTGTGTGAAGCTCCACATTTGTCCTCCGGACATCGACGCTCCACAGAGTCCCACCCTCTGACAGAGCTGTCATTTATGGGGCGACCTCAGGGTGGGGGGGGTGGTTGCCCTCCTGATCCCTGGAATCATAACACGTGACCTCAGTGGACTTCCTCCAGTTTTTATTGGTACTGCAGTATTTATGTTGGGCACAATTTGCGCTGTGGACGAAGAGCTGCCTCATGGGTCGTGGTGTGTGTGTGTGTGTGTGTGTGGCAGGAGCAGATAGGGAGGGAGAGAGTATTGTTGTCCCTGTGCTCTTTTGGCCTGAAGGAAGGAAGCCGTGGAAGTGGGGAGTAGAGAGAAGGGGAGAGAAGTGCCACTCCAGCGCAGCGAGTGTGAAGGGGATTTGGGATTAGTTTCCTTTTCCAGAGTCGCTCCGGTTTTGAAAGGCACGGCTCGGGTCGTTAAGCTGAAGAGTCATTTTCATAGTCATCTTTCTGGCTGAAGAGGAGACAGTTCTCTGCCCTCTGTGAGTGTGTGTGAGTCTGTGCACTCTGTCTAGAATAACCAAAAACAGCAACCTTAGCAACATCTGGAGTCTTTCTAGATCTTAGGAGTAATAAATAGTGATTATTCCTCAAATCTTCCCTCCACCATATCCTTTTCCTACCTCCCTGTTTGCCTGCAGTTACATTTTTTGTGAGTGAGCTTGTGTATGAGTTTCATTATGGCTGCACAGTTTCCATTAAAAGCTTCTGAGCGAACACCTGACTGAGCACATTTCCTTTTCAGCAGACACTTATGAGGTTATTAGAAGGTGCTGGCTATCATCGTAAAACCGGAGCCATTAGAGAATATTTTCCAGTTATTATTTGTTAGCGAGCGTCCATAATGAACATCTCTCAGTTTGTCCTTTCTTCTCCACTTCAGGCTTCATGACAACATGTCCCCGTGGCCAAAGCTGATCTCCCGCTCTGGTTTCCGAATGGTTAACAAGAATGTCACTCATGGGCCAACAGGCCTCTGAATTCTTTTCAGTGTGGTTCAGAGACATTTCCGATCAGGGATCTCATTCAGAAATGAGATCCAGTAGAAACACACCAATGAGTTAGTTACACTTTTTATCAAGTTTATCAATAACCAGCCAAATATCTGCCTTTCTAATGTTTGCTGATACCAAAACTTTCTTTCATGTTTACATCTGCATAGTTACTGCCGCACTTTCCATTCTAAACCTGCCTGTTTCTCCGGCCTGTCGTTGCATCCTGTTTTTTTTTTTTTTTCCTGAAACTGTAAAAGCGACCTGCAGTGATCGAGGTGAAGCCCAGCTGCAGGACGGCGGATCAGACTCAGTATGCACCAGGGGCTAATTCCAGATTGTTTGTGGTGCTCGTTTAAACTAATCCTAGATTAGTGGTGATGAAACCTGGTGTAATCTGCCACTGCTGCCCACAGACGGACTCACTGACCGTCCTGCAGTCGCGTAGCGAGTGTGGCCTTTTAACTCCCAGACTGGAATGTAAATAATGGATCTGAACGACTTTTCAGAAGATGCTGCCGCAACTGGATGCAAGAAGACTTTGCTCAAAAAGAAAAAGACTTTTAAAGGGCTGCCATGTCAACTCACTGTGAAGGAAAACCTTATCTTCTCACTCTGGACAGTCGTAAATCAAAGATCAGGACTGTTATACATTTAGCGCCATGGGCATTTCAGTAATCACTTTTTGGGCGTTTCAGTGCAGATACAGTGTGTGTGTGTGTGTGTGTGTGTAAACTGCTGGTGCCAGAGCACAGCGCTATTAGAGGAGGACGCTGGTGCGCTGTGCAGGGCAGCTAATGTGTTCCTGGAAATGCTACAGGAACAGTGCACTCAGCAGGGAGCACGGCCGGTCATTAGCCGGTTTCCCCGACTCTACACCTGACCTGACATGCTGTCAGAGACATCCATCATCTCAGGGAGCGTGCGTCTTTTGTCCGACAGGCCCGTCTGTGAGTGGCTGCCTCGCTGGACGTCTTCCTGTCTCTGTCATACATGTGATTATAATGTCATTAACTATGCTGCAATGATGCTCGCCCTCGCGTCTGCTTTCCCCACTCCCTGGGTATCCATAATTTACGAGAAGTGGCGGGGCTCACTCGCCTTTTTGCTCAACAAAGGGCGGCGACTCAGTTGTGAAAATGTAAACATTAAAATCAAAATAAAGATTTGTATTCAAATTAATTAAGCAAATAAGAAGCTCAAGCTAATGTTTATTTATTTTATTACTCCAGCAGAGCAGCATTATGTTTCTGTTTGTGTTGTTTTGTCAGCAACATTGTGTAATAACTCTGGGCATTGCCCAAAGAGGGACCCGTAGAATTTTTGGTGCCGACCCAGGATTTGATTTCTTAAACATTCGTCAACATTGTTGTTGATGCCTCCTCTTGAAAATCTGGCAAATTTATGAGCGTGTGTAATTAGTTTCAGATCCAAATACAAACCAGGATCTGTAGTGAATTTAAATGTGGTTTAAGAAAGGGATTGTTGGGCCTTGGTGGAGTTTTGCATTGTTTTGATTTGGGTGATATATATATATATATTTGTAGTAAATGTGGCATTAAAGGCATTAAAGGAACCCAGGACCAGGCATGTAAAGGGCGTTGGCCTTGCCTGAGGTACGTGCTCTCTGCGCCCTCTTCTAGTGAAATGATGTGGTCATTTATTTTTCTTATGAAACTTCCAGTCAGACAATGGTCTAGTGTCTAAGTGGACTCCTTATTCTCCTCTGGGAATTCTTTGTCCCCCCCCCCCCCCACGACAATAATAAGAAAACGCATAACATGCTACGTCCGTACCTCCACTCTGTCGTGCGCTGCGGCGCTGCCCCCTCTCTGCTCACACTCAGGGTGACCTCTCCCCAGGTCAGAATGGTCAGTCACTTAATAACAGCAGAATTCAGCCAGAGCCCCCCAGGCCTGATGAAATGATCCAGACAAGCTTCAGATGCAAGCTGCCATGGCAACCTGAGGACTGGGTGGGGACAGAGAGCCAGAGGGACAACAGGATATAAAACACTGTCAATTGAAACACAAACTAAGACATTGACAGCGTAATGAACATCTTAAAACTTGTTTGATATATTTTCCTTTTATCGGACACCTTGATCTTGCATCAGAATGCAAAAGAATGCATGTAGTATGTACAGTATCTGTGGGAGCCCCTGATGGGTTGATCAGATGATTGTGGCTTGATATTTCCATGTGATGGGCAATGTGAGAGTGTGTAGAGCCATAAGTGTTCACAGTAACTCTGCATGTTATACACTGCTCAGTATAAAACACCCCTGAGGTTTTCCGTCAGTGCTTCAGCTTCATCGGTCGGACAGCGGTCTAATAAGCATGAAACCAAAAGTAAGCTTCTTTATGTCCTGAGAGGAGCTGCTGCTGTTTCGCTGTATGTGTGGGACAAATGGAGCAATCACACCAGCCCTACGGCCACAGGGAGAGAGAGAAGGAAAGTTGTTTTTCCTTCTCTCTCACAATTCAAGCTTTGTGAGAAATGATGCAAGCAAATTCAAATAGTGACCGTGGGAGTCCTGGAGCCCCATCAGAGGCAGTGACACAATCACACGAGTTCAACACATTGTGCTCGGCAGAGGAGAGGCGTGGGAGGAGAGTGATGTCGAGATGTTTTGTCATCGTAATTTCCTAAGGGTTTGGGCCGGTTGCGGAGAAACGAGGATCACGCACGTGTGTCGTGATACAGATTCAGTTCAGGCTGGAAAAGTCGTGAAAAAAACCCATGCGACATCGTCCTCTCTTTAGACTCTGGAGGCAGCTGGAGCACACGGAGACATTCCACAGACACAGGCGAAACATGTCAGCGTTTTGCCTGAGCTGACCACTGTACCACCGTATCGGACAAACGAAAGATAGCGCGCTGTCTTGTTCTCGTACAGTTGCACAGTTCTCAGAGAGCTTGTTTTTTTTTAAATCATCAGACCACAGCTTTGTTTTTGTCAGCTGACAAATCTCATGCTTAGTGGCAAAGGGCTGCATGCATACTGCGGTATACTGTTAGGGTCACACAGCTGGGTGGGAAGGGTCTGTCGTGAGGCCTTGCTTTTCTATACGTGAAAGGAAAATGAAACTGGATGCAGGATCTGTGCCTCCTCTTCGGTGGAGCACGATGCAGTCAATGCTTGGTCCCGTCTCGCAGGAGCAACAGTACTTTCCCTTCTGGCCTCAGCTCCGCTTCCGTCCATCCTCCATCCTGGAGCTGTGGGTCTGGAACCCATTAGGGCAGGAATCTCCAGCAGCGCCCAGCTAGCACATTAGCATGCCTCCAGTGGCAGGGAGAAGAGACGCTGATTTACTGCCAACAGACAGATATTTAACCTCAGTCAGTGGGAAGTCGTTGCGAGGTAAATAGTCTGTGAACGGACTTTCCGGCTGAGGAGGGTTGTGTGTCACCGTGTGTAACGTCTGATGTTGATGGTCGGACGGTTCTAACTCTAACTCTCTCTCTCTCCCCCCAATCAGGATGGCTGAGGTGTCACAAGAGGAGAGACTCCAGGCCATCTCTGTAAGTTAGTCATACTCACACTGTCTCGTCTTTATAATTCCTCACACACACACACACACACACACACACACACACATACACTGGGTGCACATCAGGCCACGCTGCTCACTGTACGAACAACAAATCGTTGCTTGTCAGGATCTGACTGGGCGTCCTAATGGCTCAACCTTTTAGATCCCATCTCCTTCGCCCATTAGCGAACAGCCAAAGCTAATGCAGTAGCTCGATGCCTTTTTTCTGTCCGTCCTTGAATCTCTCAGTTCATCTCCTCCTCCCTTTTACTCTCCATCGGATCGGTCTTTCGTACCGTCAGCCTCTTAGTTCTTTGTCTTCTCTGACACAAAATCTATGTTTCGTACCAGAATACTCGGTCTGTCAAGTAAGAGACACATTTTTATTGGTAAACGTACAATTCCTCTCCCCGGCACTAACAAACACATTTACCGTATTTTCCGCACTATAGGTCGCACTGGATTATAAGGCGCACTGTCTATGATTGGTCTATTTTTGAACTTTTTTCATATATAAAGTGCACCGGACTATAAGGCGCATTAAGCGAAACAAAATAGTCAGAGAAGTCAGTCAGTCAAACTTTATTAAACGCGTTCTAAATCAAAGCAGGTCATCTTCTTGCTTCCTCCTCTTCCGTACCATTGATTCATTAATGTTGAATTCTCTTGCAGCTGCTCTATTCCCATGTTCTACTGCGTGACTGATAGCCTTGAGTTTGAAGTCTGCGTCGTAAGCATGTCTCTTGACAGGTGCCATTTTGGGGTCCTTATACACACACACTGCGATATTATGGTGAAGCACAGTATGTATTACTCCGCGACGCTCCTGACTACGGTAGCTGTAATGCTGCAAGCGGCACGGCTTTGTAGTTCACCAAAGTCGTACTAAAACATTTTGACAGAGCGCCGTGAGCGCCGTGTAACACACAAAATCGCTTCGAGGTCAGTAAGCACAACCAGAATTAATCCATATATAAGGCGCTGCAGATTATAAGGCACACTGGCGTTAAATTAAAGGCATTTAAGTGCGCCTTATAGTCCGGAAAATACGCTAGTTTGTTTAGAGTGGCCAGAGCATATTCACTCAAAATTATTGTACGTCCATTCAAACACTTTATTTTGGATAATCCTGAAGAGGTTGTTAATTGTCAATTAATATCTCGTGCTCTGCTCTTAGTGGATCAATGGATAAATTGCCCTTATAAATATGTGAACACACAATATTTTTAACACACCAATTGGTCTTTCCCTTACATATAAATACATTGACTTACACTTACAGCCATCCAAGCCCTCGTTTATTCATTCATTAGCACTCTCACACACATTAGCCTCCATTGGCTAAAAGCTAAAGCGTGAAATGTTTTGATGCTCATGGCCCGAGTGTGAGATTTAATAAATTGGCTGTATCCAACACAGCATGGTGAAAACAGTGGAATAACAATGTTCCTGAGACGACTGCGTCCACTTTGTGCAGCAGAGTAATCCCAGTGTCTCTGTGTGGTAACAGGAGAAAAGGAAGAAGCAGACAGAGATTGAAAACAAGAGGAGGCAGCTGGATGATGACCGAAGGCAACTCCAGCATCTCAAGGTACAAACACACCTCTCACACACACACGGCCTATTTGATCTCCTACACTTATGAGAAAGACAAAAACTGTCTTGTCAACAAACATCTGGAGCGCTTGTTTGCTGTGGATTAACGACCTGATTATAGTGTAGCTCCCTCAGCCAGTAACAGTAACGTGGCATGACACGAGACATGAACACACACACACACACACACACACACACACACACACACGTAATAAGAACTACCTCAAGTTACATAAACCTACTTAATGAGGCCCATGTCCCATCTGCTAACATGGAGGATATAACAGGTTGAGACCAAAAAATGATTGCTCCTGTCTGTAGCTGTAACCGCCCCAGTCTGCCCAGCACACACTAATACTAACAGGGTCTCACTTCCTTTCTTTCAAACACCTTCGTTTGCTGAATGCTTTTTATGAGCTCAGTTGTGGGCTGTGAACACGTGTTTCCAGTTTACCTGTTTCCACCACAGCTAAGCTCATGCTGACATCAGACCCCTCCTCGGGTCTCTGATCAAGTCTGCGAATGAAGAACGATTAAGTGTTGTTTTTAATTCACAGCACCCTGAGAGGTGTTGCTTTATCGATTGCGGCTGCGGTAAGAAACACCGAGGGAGGCTGGGAAGTAGATGTTCTCAGCACCTTTCCGGTAGATGAGGAAGGAAGAGTAATAAATGTTTTAAATTGATCGGATTCTCCGATGCAGCACTTGATTTAGACACACGCTGTGAAGGGCGTGATGGATGGAGGGAGAAGACGAAGGTTTAAAAGCAGTCACTCAAATCCCTGCTATCCCGTCGCTCCAGGGATGAACATATTTTAATATCTCTATCTATGTAAATTGTACTTGGGCCTGTGGTGACGCTGCTTGTAGTTTTCTGAAACAGTAAAAGGGGGCAACGATGAAAGACGATGAAAGACGAGCAGCAGGACTCGGTCCACAGAACCCTGAATGTCGTCAATATTGAACGTATCATGAGTCCCAATGGCTTCAAATTTAACACTGCACCTCCGTGGGACCTTTATAATGCACATGCTGACTGTGAAGCCACAAAATGAATGGTCCTTGGGATATGTAAGCAACATTCAGGTTAGAAAGTTGTTTCAGTAGAAAAAAGCCGGAGCAGGGTTTGGATGAAATCCTCTTTGATGTGCGTTCATTCCAAAGTGTCTCCTGTTGTCTTTTCTTTAGATCTTCTATGTTTTTACTCGCCCTCCCTTCGACTCGCAAATTCCACCGCGATGTTGACGAATAGTCCTCAAGTGCGTTAACTGAACCGGCAACCTCTTTGCCAAATTCAACTTCAAATGTAGCCACAGGAACCATTCCACTGATCATATAAATGTATTTATGAATAAACGTCCTGCAGAGTGAGCGTAACCTGAACCTCCACGGGACTCCCCGTAACTCTTCCCTGAACTAGAGATGAACTGATGGTCAGTCCTGTGTGTTCCTGGAACCTGCTCCCACACAACAACATAAAACTCAGCGATTCTTTACACCAAACATGTCAAACCGACAGTGTGAGAGAGACTCCCCAACTGCTGCCGTGTTGGAATGTTCAGAATGGACGGCAGATAACGGTGGCAACCCCTCTGCTCTCTGTTTATTCACACACACACACACACACATGCAGATACACACACTCACACACATGCAAATACACACACTCATATCAGAGCCAAGGTGTGTCAGCTCTATCAAAGCTATTTCAGCCACGGACCATTCAGGGGATCACAGATAGGAGCAAAGGCTGTGTGTGTGTGTGTGTGTGTGTGTGAGAGTTCAGTCAAATGTGTCCTCATGACCTGTTCAACTGGCCTTGTGTGCTCCCACTTTTTCTATTTTCAGAGAATACTTTGTAAATGTGTATCACTCTGTGTGTGTGTGTGTGTGTCGGTGTGTGCATGTGTGAGTTGCTTCATGAAAGAACACAGAAGCCTCAGACAATACTGAGGGCTTTGGCAGAGGAAACAGATTTTTGTCCCACTCCCACCAACAGGAAAGAGCTCTTACACCCACCGCACCCCGCTTTCGTCTCACGCACACACACACACACACACACACACACACACACACACACACACACACACACACAATCCCAGACACACAGAGCGGAAGTGTAATCATGCTGGACAGGAGTAATAGAAGGCTCTTTGTACATACCACAGCAAGTACTCCTTTTCCAGAGGCAGCACAAACCAATAAATATCTCTGTTAATGCATCACAACTGTTCACCTGCCCCTCCAATGAATTACATCAGCATGGCACACACACACAGAGTTGGTAATACAATGTAGTTAACACACAGAGCATTAGTGGGACTTCTGGTTTTAATTAGAAGCCTTGACAGATGTGATTATGCAAGTAATTAAAACATCTAAATGTCAACAATGTTGTTCTGGAAACAGCTCACAGAGAATCACATTATGAACTAAATATACCGTCATCAGACTTATCACATGATTGGTTTGACATGGATTTACACGTTTGTTGTTTTTTGCCGAGGGTACGATGAGAAGGCCGAGGTTTGCGACCTTAGCTTAGCATGAAGACTGGAAACGATGGGAAACTACTAGCTGCGTCTCAAGCTCACTCATCAACATGTCTCAAGTGTAAAAACAACATGTTACCGTGACGACACTACAGCTGTTTCCTGCTTTGTGCTCAAAACATCTTTAACATTTCAGCACACAGCAGACACTGAATTGGGTTCAGGGCAAAAAGCAAATGAGCTAATTTCCTAAAATGCTGCCGCATTCCTTTGAAAGCAAATCACTTTTGTCATACTGAAACAATAAGACAGGATAACCCTTATTCTGAAGACGAGCTAAATTAATTTTGTCCCTAGCTGTTCACTGTGTGTGTGTGTGTGTGTGTGTGTGTGCGTGTCACAGTTCCGCCCTTTGTCTGCTACGTTAGCAGCTTTTACTCCAAAGAACAATGGCGAGAGAGACATAGCTTCAGCACTCCAGCTTTACGACCGTCAGTCCAGACTGTGTGTGTGTGTGTGTGTGTGTACGCATGAGTGAGGGATGTCAGGCATCGGATAGTAAGGTGTGGCAAGGGGTTGAGCGAGCCAGACTGAAAGAAAGTGAGAGAGGGTGGGGTGGGGAGGGGGGTTAGGGGGGGCGCGGGG